>CAUYRT010012275.1:0-12026 GCA_963574885.1 Lepilemur ruficaudatus | reverse complement strand
AAAAAAAAAAAATAATGTTATCCAGAAAACCCAGCAATATTTAAACTGCCTTCCACTGAATTGCACTGTTGTGATTTTATTTTTCATCATGTTCGGTTCTACTGAAGAATTTCTTAGTGTACACATTCATTCTAAAATAATTTATGTCACATTATTAAAATTGAGCATAAATTTTGGTTCAGATACAATGAGAATGAATACTATTGCAGACTCAAATCTGTACTCTATTAACTTCCTTCACTATTGTAACAGTAAAACTATTAATAGAAGTTGTATACAAGCTGACATTTGACTTTTAAAACACAGAAGAGTAGTGCGTATTTCTAGAGATGCATTCTCTGTTTTGCTATCAAAGCTTTAAAAACATTATTACCCTAAGAAAGTCCGTGATTTAAAATTTACCCCAAATTTGTTAAAGACAGAAATATTTTCTCACCCACATTTCTTTCTGAATTTCTATTTCATTTAGTGCCCCCATTAAACATTTATTACTGGGGGGAACAAACTGTCAATCTGGAAAGAAATAAAAACTAGTAACAAAGGAAATGGTTGTTCCCTTACTTATATGCCATGAAAAAAATCACTTAAATCCCTTTTCCTACTTAATTGTAATACTCTAAAAGGTTCCCAGGTTTCCTAATTGAAACTGTCAAAAAAACTTCTCTTGTTTGATTTAGCTGTTGAGTGCACACCAAGTTCATCGTGAAAAAGTTTACATCTAGCAGTTAAACTCTTCAGTTCTTGGTTAAAATAGTATGGGTATAGCAGTTTCCTCCAAGTTAATATAATTGGATATTAAATTTTTTAATCTTAAAAGACAATGTTTTACAGATAATCTGTGGCAACAAGGAGATTACACATGTTTATGTTCTAATCTTGATTTGAATACACACAAAAATAATCAATATTTTCACAGTAAAAAAAAATGTCGAAACTATAACAAAACACTGACCTTGAAATTTAAGAGAACTGGGTTCTAAGCCCATCTTTGCCATTACTTCCAGTGTTGAAAAGGTCAGTTCACTTTTGTATGTATTTGTTTATAAGACTTTATAAATAATATATGAACAGGTGAAAATAGGAGCTCTGAACAGCTCCTTCTAACATTAAATGGTATTATTTTCTCACTTTATCCTGTGCCTCCACAATTTATTTATCATCAGTATCTCATGAGATTTGTGCTGATTTTTAATGAAATGGTTATTTTAGCATCAGGAATTCTTATTCACTAACTCACACAGTGCCATTAGAATAATGGCATTAAATAATAATAAGAAGAGAATATTAAACTGAATTATAAAACATAGGGGTTCAATTCACTTACAAATGCTATTATTTTTGAAGTCCTGATTGGAAATATACAAAATCAGAAAAAATGATGGTCACTAACAAATTGTTTTATTAACTTTTTTATATGGGAGACAACGCTACTCTATATCTTTTAGAAAAGAATATGAAAAGGAGAATTTTAAAATAAATTAAAATAAGGCAAAATATAAACCTAATGGATTAAATATGAAACTTTTCATAACATTTTCAGAGATATTTTGGGGCACTTAAATCTGTTCAGGTGCCCAGGAAACCATATTATATTCAATGATCATAAAATTGCTAATTAAATAAAAATTTCTTTTTAGAAAACAAGAATTCCTTTAAAAATTCCTAGTGCCACTAACTTGTAACTTCCAATAATATTACTTTTAATCACTTGGGATTTTGTCTAATTCTGTAATTTTAGAGGCTGAAGAACAATATTATCTCGGCAAATATTTCATCATTGAAAGTAAATTTTTGTATAAAACTTAAATTGGAAAACCTAGATGAACTAAAATAATTGTTCAAAACTCTTTGAATGTTGCCTTTACATATGGTTTAATTTCAGAAAAAATAAGTTAATTAATGTTTTAAATATAAAATTAAATATTTAAGAAAATAAAGAAAAAACTTTATATATTTAAAAGTAAATTTCTTGCAAAATAAACATCTCATTTATCTACTAGTTATCTCATAAATACAAATTCCTGCAACTAGTGAAATATTTGTGAAAATACATTAAGAGACCTGGTTGTGGCTCTAGATGCATTATTACTATCATTATCCTATTATAATATCTCTCAATAAGAACTTCTCAGTAGTTTTAGCCTCATGATGAGTGTTTGTGCCAATATTATGACTATCAAAAGGAAGAGAATTTCTATCCATTTTTTATCACCTATATAATCAGCAACTCCATATGCTACATTTACTACTGGATGATAATGGAAAATGAGATGTACTCCTTTCTGAGCATTTAACTGCTATAAGAATGACATGGAGTACATCCTTACTCTCCTCATAAAATGTTTAAAAATATAATTACACTTTTCCAGTCAATGGTCATACAAGAGAGTTTTGATCACTCAGATAAATGAAATACTCTTTGCCCAAAGTGCAATTGCTTAGAATTTGGATAATGCTCAGATTAGTCACTTTAACCCATAAACAAGTCCACATTTCCTAGTAAAGACACTAACTGTAACAATGTGATTGATGCAAAACTCTTGCAACTGCACCTGCCTTTTGCTTTGTATCAAGATCTCAACTTTTTTGGTCTTTGCAGATTGACTATATGAGATAATTGGAACCACGATTGGCATAAGAGAAAATACGAGAGTCCTGTCAGATCTGTTAAGAGAAGTGCATTTGGAAAAAATAATAATAAAAAGCGGTAGCTGGGCAACAAATTATTTAGGTCATTATAAATTTTTAAGGAACCACTGAGAAAAAAAAAGAAAGAAAATCAATTTTACACCTGTGTTGTCAAATGCATCTAATGAAACAATTTTGGAACTGTTTAAAAATTACAATGATCACAGGAATTCTAGCTTAAGAAACACATGGGAAAAAATATGACTATAATTGCTAAAGATTCTAGCAATGATAAATCTCACATTATTTTCTATTATATTTTAAATGGTAGATTCATTTAATTTCCCATAAAACAGACAAGAATTTTGATTCGTTTTTCAGAATTTCTTTGTGGTCTATTTGGAAAGATCAATTTCCCTGCACTGGGAAAAGAGGAGCTTCCAGACTTTGTACCTTTTAACTCCCACTAGCTGATGTTTGAGGAGGCTATAAGGTCAAAAATATAGCACCCAGTACTCTGGAATATGAAATTAAAGACCTGTGTTTTAACTTATGGAGGTTGATATGCATGAAAATTTTCTATAATTATCTTATACAAATATTTATAATAGGTACAACCTAACTGAAGTTATAGAGATTATACAACTGTTATATCATGTTCATGGGATTTCACTTAATACTGCAAAATAACTTGAATGAAAGAATTTCCTTGTAAACCCATCTTTCTTAAAAGTAAATATATATAGTATAGTCATTTAAAAATTCTTCTCATATCTACTGTATTGAAACACTACAATTTGTTTTATTCATTTTACATAAAAATAATTAACTAAAAAAAACTGTTAAAGTGTCTGGGAAAAATATAAATGAATAATATTTCATTTATCAGAGCCCTTTTTGAAATACACATTTGAATATCCAAAAATCATAAAAAAGAAGAACTTAATTGAAAGGGATGGGTAGGGATATGGAATGTAGTTCATGATACTTTTTAATCCTAAATCTTAAGTGTTAGGAGTTTTATATACTCCATTACTTTTTAAAACGCACCAGTCTCTAATGTAGAGTTATTGATCACAAATGCTCAGAAAATAGACCTCTGCAGGGATTCTACTGCTTTGAGCTTCCGACCAGCCTCTTTCCTGCTATAAAGTGTTAAGAAGTTCATGTAACATATTACTGCAGCCTTCTAAGACTGTTCTAAACAAAATCTAGTTAGAAACACACGGCTCTCTTATTTTATCTTTGCATCCTCAGAAAGAAGAAAGAGATGAATAAAGCTGAGCTCTTCAAGTAAGAATTTCAAAAGACCAAACTACATGAATGCATGGATTTATTTAAAGTAGGAAAACTAAATTCCCAACCTCTTGGTAAAACTTTTGTAAAAATATATTTAAAAAGACAATTCAAAGACTATAGGTAATAAAAATACGTGTGGTAACATGGATCACAATATTGTACAGATCACAATATGGTACATATCTCAGCCTCAAGAAATCCTAGATTAGTTGTTGAGGGATGGTGGGAACACTAAACTCTGCTGTAACTTTGTTTTAGCCAATCAAACTTATGTGTAGTTAAATCATCGTTACACAATTATAGCCATCTAGACAAATTTCCATCTTTTTAATTTTAATCTTCATAAAAATATCCCTTTTGTTTTATCTGGAAGTAAGACAAACTCCAAAATGCCTTGGCCAGCTACTGTCTTTATCCATAGGGCCCTCTGCCCTTTACTGACACCCTCTGGTCCTTATCGCTAAGTCAGCTTTGACATTCAACCACACTCTTTCCTACCTTTATCCTGAAGGTGGGAAAGGTTAGCTAAACTGCTAAATAAAAAAGATTTCTAACGGCATACATATTGGCCAAACCTGGGACATTTCTAACAGACAGTTTTACTTAATTGGACACATAAGATTGAGGTAAATTTTCACAAGCTACTAATTCTTAATGGTTCTTCTTAAATAAACGTATCCTATATGTATGTTCATGATTTTATTTCAGTTCATCTCCATAACTTAATAAAGGTTTCAGACCACCTAATAGTTGAAGTATTGCTCACTTCGGGAAACATTCAGGTGTTTCAGCCATTGATTTAAAAATTCCACAACTGTAGCTGTTTGGATCTCTTTCCAGAAGCATCCTGGTATGTATGTGTCTCCCAACTTACAGATTTAGTTGCCTTTGTAATCAGAGAGAAATTAAAATTAGTAGTTTTCTCCTCATTTCTTAGTGTTCAGAAGTTTTAAATAAGAATAATTTAAAGGCTATACCAATCCCTGCACAAGAGCATTAGCACTTGGAATAAATGTTTCAATGACTTTCTATTTTCAGATATGCTTTAATATTATCCCCTCACAGTCCAGCTAGCTTACTCATCAAATTTTATTTTTATATACTATTTCCTTTTTTAACTTTTAACTCTTAATTTTATGCCTTTTTATCTCCATTACACATAGTTAGCCTTTGTATATAATATCTTTTATTTTTAATCATTTGTTTTGTATGTCATATTCTTACACTATTATATTCTTTTTTTCCATTTGAATCAGAGCAAACATGTGCTTGTCAAGTTTAAGTCTCAATATACTTGTCCACACATAATTTATAATAATTTGAGCATAAATAGGGGAATATACAAAGGGAGGCGAGAATTGATCAAAATTGACTACAGGCACTTTTAAAAAAAAAAAAAAGAATGACCTAATGATTAGATTTCTAATGTTTTATATTTAGGTTCACAATATTAATCACGATGAACTTCTTTAAGCTCACTGGATTGGCCATTAGCATTTCTGTAGTTCTGTTCCAATTCAATAGTAATCAATTATATCTCCATTAATTTTTAAGACTTTGTTTTATTTTTTTTTAATGCTGGTATCCTAATGAATATCTTATTTCATCCTTATTTGCTCAGTTAACTTTGAGAATCAAAGTAGAAGTATGGGTCTTCTAAATGATTTCCACTTTTAAATTAAGAAACAGACGTATTGGACATAGGTAAAGCATTGCACACACAACAGTTTTAAAAGTTTTTTGCTTCCAAACCTGCATTTAAATTACCACATGAAATTGTATTTTTCATACGAGAAAGGTTATACATTTTAAACATAAAATAATTCTAATTTAGTGGATTCCTGGTTCTTTCCAAAATAAATGTAGTTAAAACAACTTGAAAATGTTCAAGTCTTTTACAATTCCCAGCTTATTGTGCGTCAGGCTCATAAAAGTGCAAATTAATATTCTCTCCTACTTATCCCAGTAAAAAAACTCAATAAGGATGTCTGAACATATTTTGTATGTTTTTTAATCTATCACAATCCTAATCAACATTTAGAAAAAAGCTCAGCATAATCCAAGATACTGTTTTCCTCAGTCTCCTGAACTTTGTAGAACTCCACTTATAGAGCATCCCTACTGAATTTTAACAAGTTATTACACTGCCAGATACCCAGATATTTGGCTTCTATTCTCAAAAAGACATTGCTCAGTCATAAGACATACACTCAGAACCTGCAACAATATCCTATTTTCTGAACATTTAGTTTCTTTTTGTAGAAACATTCTTACCCTATCCTGGCATTTTTCACCTTACAATGTATTTTTAGGAATCATTTACTCTTATTTTGGGTAGTAGTATGAGCTACACAAATAGGTTGTATTTACTCTTGCTTCAACTTTTAGACATAAAATCCCAACAGAGAAAAATAGCATTTTTTCTTTTTTTTTAAAGCCTCATCTTACAGTTTACACATTCTGGCAACATGGCAAGAAAGCATGGCTTTGCAGAAGAAACGAGTGTGTCAAAAATCCTAACTGGCTGGGAGACGAAGTGCACAGTCACAGAAAGCAGTCACTGGCAAAGGAATGTCAGCCACTTACCAATGAGATGCCAGACTCCACTGTCCTTCCTCTGTGACTCTCAATTCCCGTCTCCCATCCTCCTGCCCCTCGGCACAGTTCAGACAGAGCAGTTCCTCGGTTCCTTTTCAGCCTGTGGCAGAAGAGAACTGCGGAGTTTTTAATCATTCAGAGGGAATCCTCCAGCGTGCCCTGCCTCTCCCAGAAGAGGGGACCCAGGTAACGCATCCTTTCCGCCTCGAGCTTTAATGGCACTTTGGCTGCCGCCTTCTCGCAGTTACGCTCCCCGACTCCGTAGTTGGTTATATTGGGAAGTAGGTGCGGCGCCTCCTCCGGCTGGTGTGTCTGGGGCTCGCGTGCTTTCCTCCAATGCGCCCGCGCGCCCCGCGCCCCGCGCCTCTCACTGGCTGTGTCCTCCCGGGCGGCCCCTCGCCCCTCCCCGCTCGCCCGCGCTGTCGCCGGCGCCCGCGCCCCGCGCCTCACTGCCTCTCGCTGACAGGGTCCATTTAGCATGTCCCCGGGCTTAACGGACTGTGCGCCTCAAGAAGGGTTTTATATGTTTCTCCGCTCGTCTCACTAGTCAACCGGCATTTTCCTTCCCCCCGAAGTACAGAGGGCTCGGCCCCCTTTCCCCTGCTTTTCTGCTCCGCAACCCTTCCGTATTGAACACCCTCAGATTACAAAGCAAACGTGTGGGCTGAAGACTGCACGCGAGGGCGCGGGCGGAGAGTCCCTTCCTCTCCTCGCCTGCTTCTGTCTTTTTTCTGATTCCAAGAGCCGTTGGCTCAGACCTCTGACAGCAGCGGCTCAGACTGACGCGTTCACTTAGGTCAGTTCGAGAGCGGACTTTTTCACTTTGGAGAATTTTCTTACGTCCTGAATGGGAAGCACTTCTCTTTTTTTTTGTTTATATACTTGGCGAGTTTCATGTGAGGACTATTAGATGGCTGTTTTGATTTCTTCTTGATTTTTTGTGTTGTGTCAGTTCTCAAAAAGCTAAGGAAAAGTCTCAGACAGCGGCCCTTTCTCTGAATTTTTTATACCACAATAGCTGTAATTGGAAAAATAACACAGGTAGTAAATCCACAGTGTGGCAGCTTTAGTGCCATTGTTCTGCCAGTCCTCCCCTCTACTTTTCCTCTCTGAGTCTTTGAGTGATTCTCCAATTCCCTCGATTGGTCTGATGGTAATTGAGTATTTGTTAAATAGATTATATTTCTTTTGCAATGTATGTTCTTAGAGAACGTGGTTTGCATCTGTATTTAATGGAAAGGAAATCCCACGTACTGTTTTCGGTTTCTGTGTGTCTATATACGAAACTGCACGGGAGTCTGGCGTCGCACCCGGTGTCCGTCTTTCATGTGTGACTGAGTCCAGCCTGCCCCTGCACTGAGGCTGATTCCTCTGCTCACTTAATCCCCCAATGGGGTCTGACTGGCTCTAATTGGCAAGGAGAGTACAGTGCCATGCAGCCTGTAGCTGGAAGCCGTCTACCACTAGCTCTGTGTTCTTTCTCTTGCAGCTTTTCTGGTAATTAAAATTAGTCTTTTCCTGTTTCTTGGCTCCTTCTCATTCATCCACGGATGTTGTGCAAACACCCAGTCTCTGCTTTTAATCGCTACCCTTAGGATCTAGGCTGATTTCTTGTTCCGCAGCAAAGACAAATATGTGTGCATTTAATGCTTCTCTACCCTTCCATACTTTTTATTTTCTTGTTCCTGCTTTCCAGTAATGAGGTTGTTTCCTTTATGTGTTAACTGAGGGATTGTTGCTGAGATTCCACTTCTCCGGCTTTTTCTCTGCTCCACCGACTCTACTCCAGCGTCAGCCTGTGGGTTCACAGAGAGAATCACCAGGACTTTAATAACCTCTTTAAATATGTCACAGAATAGATTCAAAGTGTAAAGCTTTAAAGCATTCTTTATATTCTGCAATGAGGTTTTTGCCTTTCCATGTTTACAACTGGGCACACACAGCCTTAAATGGGGTATAGAGAGTGAGCTTGCTGTTAGTTTTCTTCCGTTCCTAGAACATCTTTGTGTTACACATGATTTGATAATTTTGGCATTTTTGAGCCATTGTATCATGTATGTCATATATTTTCTTTCAACTAGCTTTGTTCCAGAAAGAATGTAAGTTGGGTTATACAAATTTATTCAATTAAAAATGAATAAAAAATGTAGGTCAGTAAAATCAAGACAAAGAGTAAAGTGATATAGTCAGAGAGATGAGATGAAGCCAAACAGGGGGTTTATAGAGAAAACTTCATTGACGTTTTATTAGAAACTGCCCTAAGTTTAACCATTAAGATTGTTAGTAGCCAATGTAAAAAAAGAAACACTATCAGTCACATGATTAATGGTACCCTCCTACAATTAAAGTGAAAAAGAAAATCTACCATTTTAATGATGTAGATGGATTAAATCTTTATCTCTTTTTAATCAAACAACTAAAGACTTACGATGTTTTAACTTTTTATCAAGGGAGCAATATTACTGCAAGAACAGGGTGTGAACATATTTTTGAAACAAGTAGATAACGTAATAGCACTTTACCTTTCGAAGCTATCTGATAAGTTAGAGGGAGGGAAAGGAGATGTTGAATCTGGTTAATTAAAAATAGTAAGATCTATTTCTGTCAGTTCAAATGTAGAAAGTTAACTTCAAGTCCTTCTTGGGGGGTGAATAGGTTATCTGGCTAGATTTCATTGGGACCCAGAAAGAATGACTATATCTACTCTCATTTTTTTATATTTTATAATGTTCCAATTCATATTATGCAATTATATATTCTATATTAATATCTATATATGTAATATGCACAATATCAGTCTCTCTGACTCAATTTTTTGAAAAATCTAGAATTTTGCTATTATGGATTTTTTGTGCTGTATATTTTTACAGCATTGTGTTCGGAAAGTGAGGGCTGTACAAGATCATGTACACTTCCGTATCCTATTATATCCACAAGGTTCAGGTTTAAGAAGGTCAATGTCTGGAATTAGAGAAACAGCAGTGCTTAAAGTAAGAAACAGAATAAAATCTCCTTCTTAGAATCCCAACAAGAAGAAACAAACTGGCTTATGTTTTCTAAGTCCCCTGAGATCTTTTCACATATGTCATAACTAAGATTTTCTATTATTATTATGTGAAAATGAGATTTTCTTAAGGTGTGTTTTTAAAAGACATGAAAGTATTTGTGCCTCATTATAAAATCCCAATGCTTTTTACTTAATAAAACAGCATTCTTAAAATATCACTTGTTTCTCTCTAGTTTATAGTGTGACACTTTTGAATTAACCAGCAATACTGTACCCTGATAAAATATCATTGGAACATTAAATAAATTAAAAATATTGTTTGTACATTGCTTAAGTGGTTTATCAGGTCATTGTCTCCATGCTATGGTTATGGTACCTCAACGTAGCTGTCATGTTGATTATCTGATCTTGTTGTCTAGCCATCTTTGCATAAATGTCTTAATCTCTTTATCTTGTAGTCCCCAGTGGGCAAGGAAGCAGATGCAGCACATCTGTAGCAGTTGAGTTGCCTCTAAGCTTTTGTCTTATTTGTGTTACAGATTTTTTTCTTTAAATCATGCCCTCCTTTCCCTTTCCTTTCATTTGACTCACATAAGGTTCTAGGTTCTAGTCAATAGAGCATAACGACTGTTATATCCCACCAAATTACAGCATAAAATGCAGGGAAGCAGAGCAATTCTCCATTCAAATCTAGATCAATCATCTTCTTTGGATCACTTACTTTGCCTACTGGAGCTAGGTTTAGCATTTGCATTTTCTGTTTTGATGTTTTAATCCTCTATGTTATGTTAATAAGAACGGTAAACATGAAAGTGCTTAAATAAAAATAAAGTTAATGAAACAAAATCCATATTGTCCATACACACTAGTGTTGCCTGTAAATGTAAAAGAAAACACGAAGAACCAATAGTAAACTCTCACTTGCACCAGACAAAATATGATGATTTTAATTCTATTTTGTGTTTCTTTGTACTTATTTCACAGCTGTTTTGTGAAAGCAAAAGTAAACATATCTTAATCTTACTTGGAAAATACACCAACTTAATTAATTTAACAGCTGCTTCAGTAAACAACACTAAAGAACATAGCCTACTTTGTGGATGTCTTGGAAACATCTGCAAGCCAAACCATTAAGAGGTATGAGAGAGAAGCTGTAATTTGATTGTGTTGATGGTCACAGTACCAAATTTTGCATATAGAAGCTGCAAATATCTGACCTCTTCTAGGTGGAATTCATGCCCACTCTTTGTGTTAGACCCTTGGTCTAACAAAAATGTTTCTTTTTAGGAAAAGAACAATAACCACTGGCAGTTAAACTAAGATTTTAGAAAACTGATACAATTTTAGAAAACAGAAGGAAAAGTTGAAATCTTACTAATTTAAAAGTAAACTTTATTTATTATAATGCTTCTTATCCAGTGGCTGCCTTTAGATAAGCATTTCTATTTTTTTTTCTTGAGTATATCTTTGGTCTCAGGTTTGCTATCAAATTTAATACACATACTTCTGTAAGTGTCTAATTACTATTTTGTGTAGCATTCTCTCACCAAGATCTTCTCCTATAAAGCTCTTTTTGTAAAGGAACAAAACCTAGGATTCATTTGTTCATGACCACATATTTCTACATATTGTCTCTGTTTACACCTCGGTCTTCTCAAGCTGGGTTAAAAATTTATAATGATTTCTTATAATCAGTCTAATGTATTGTGTTTGGTTTTAAAGAATGGTCATATGTTGCACCTTGATCATTTCCTGTGTCTTCCCTGTCTCCCAAGCCTATCAGGTACATCAGCGTGACCTGTCTTTTGCCCCTAAATCAGAATAATCTTCCTTCAAAAAAGTACTGCTATCAAATTCTATACCTGTCTTTATATTGCAGCCATTCCTTTTCTCATCTACATCTGGACTCATATTATTTCTAATTTGCATTCATAATCCAGCTTAAAAATTTTTCTGTCTGTATTTATGGATGGAACTAGACTGTATGCCTCATGTGGACCAGGAACTAAATTCCACCGACACTTTGATGTACGTTGTGTTTAATTTTTTTATTGGTTGAGTAGTGTATAGATAAGAAGCTTCATTTGTTTGCCTGAGACTCATTCCGAGACCGCATTATAAAGCAGAACCAGACCATTTTCAACACCTGTTTTTTCTGTTGTTGTTCACCAGTAAGCCTGTAGTTAGCCATAGCTACCACTAGATGGCACTCATGCTCTAATTAGCAATGCCATTTAAGTTTTGGCCTAGGGACTTTGTTTTAGGGACTGAAAGAGACCCCAAATTAGCAATTGAGGCAATAAAAAGAGTTGTATAGATTATTAATATACAGCATCTAACATGTTTATACTAATGATCTACCTGAAACTCAAATGCAAGTAGAATGTATCCACCATACTGTTTTTAACCTGTTCACTAAACCAATCCCCATTTTGATTTGAATAAAACACTTAGATCACCACAAAACAAGTTGTTTGTATCAGATCAGATGAAC
>CAUYRT010012273.1:0-69726 GCA_963574885.1 Lepilemur ruficaudatus | reverse complement strand
CTCGGGAGGCTGAGGCAGAAGGATTGCTTGAGCCCAGGAGTTTGAAGTTGCTGTGAGCTGGGCGGATGCCATGGCACTCTAGCCCGGGCAACAGAGTGAGACTCTGTCTGAAAAAAAAAAAAAAAGGAGGCTGGGTGCTGTGGCTCACGCCTGTAATCCTAGCACTCTGGGAGGCCGAGGCGGGTGGATCACTCAAGGTCAGGAGTTCGAAACCAGCCTGAGCAAGAGCGAGACCTCGTCTCTACTATAAATAGAAAGAAATTAATTGGCCAACTAAATATATATAGAAAAAATCAGCCGGGCATGGTGGCGCATGCCTGTAGTCCCAGCTACTCGGGAGGCTGAGGCAGAAGGATTGCTTTAGCCCAGGAGTTTGAGGTTGCTGTGAGCTAGGCTGACACCACGGCACTCACTCTAGCCCGGGCAACAGAGTGAGACTCTGTCTCAAAAAAAAAAAAAAAAAAAAGAATTTCTAGATAGTGAGAGAGCAGAGCATAAACCAAGTCCTGACCTTCGCCAAGTTCTGACCTTGGCGAAGCTGGCCCTGGGTCAGTCTCAAAGTGTCTTTCAGAAAATGCCATCAGTTTTGCTTCTTTTTCATAAAAATGAAGCCCTTACATAAGATAACTAAACAAATATATATCTGCCATGAATTACTTATGTTTATATGTAAATAGTAAAACTTGTCATTAAAAAATAAAATGCTGGCTTGGGTCAGCACCTTCTCTTGTTTCGTCTGTTAGGTGGCTGAGGTGCCATGTGGGCCGCAGTCCTAGGTCTCTAGCGCTGTGACCCCAGTGGGCTCTGCTGCTGCTCCAGGTCCCCACTTCTCCAGAAAGGCCCTGAAGGGCTCCTGGGCCCAAGGTCTTCCTGCTCTCCTATCCAAGGAACAGCTCTTCCGGGTTGGCAACTGCCCTTCCAAGCACTGAGAAATAGCAACAGTGACCAAGAGCCTAGTCCAAGAATTGGCTGTGCTACTTGCTTGCTGTATGCCCTTGGGCAAGTTACTTAATCTCTCTGTGGCCCAGTTTCCTCAACTGTGGGATGAGTACCATGCAGGAGTGACCTCACTGGGTTGTTGTGAGGGTGAAGCAAGAACAAGCACTGTGCACTCGTAGAGGAAACCTGGCCCACAGCAAACGCTCAGCAAGAGCTTGGCCAGTGAAGTGAAGCAGGCTGCACGCTGCAGGCTCAGATGTTCTGGTCCTGTGGCCCGAGGCCTGAGTGTCCCAGCTTTCTACAGAAAGCCCCCAGGCAGGCATAGGCTCTTGCAAGGTTCCCCTCAGCCGTCCTGAAGCTGCACAGCTACTCCTGCCCTGCCTGGGATGGAGGAGAGGCTATTCTGAGCCTGGAGTTTGGTCACGAGTAAGAAGAGGGAATCGAATTTCCCCAGGGCAAAAAGGAGCACATTCCCCTTGATGAGGATGTCAGTTGGTCAGTGGGGTTTTTTTTAGTTGTTTGTTTGTTTTTGGTCTTGCTATGTTGCCCAGGCTGGCCTTGAACTCCTGGGCTTAAGTGATTCTCCCCTCAGACTCCCCAGTAGCTGGACTGCAGGTGTCACCACGCTGGGCTTGTCAACTGGCTTTAAACAAAGAATAAACCCACAAGAGTTTCTTTCTTAAAATCAACCAGAAAGGTGAAAGGTCGTGGCTGACAAGACAGACTTTTGGGTTGCTCACCTTGCACACCTTGATGGCGGGCTGGGACTTGATGACGTTACAGAAGAGCTGGAAGCCGAGCTCCTCCAGCTGGAATGTAGCCAGGTAGCAGATGACTAAGGAAACAGGGAAGGTGGAGCATGGGGTGAGAAGGGCACCATGCTGACCTCCAGAGGAGATGCTCCAGCGTTTGATCTGGTGGGGGGGCGGTCTCCCAGAGGCTAAGGGACGCACACAGGTGCACCTCAGGGGCAACAGAACCAGAGCCCAAGGCCTCCACCACTGTGGGGAGCACGGCCATAGGCAAAATGATAACGTAACACAAACAACACAAACACCACTGTCTTATACACGCCGGGCATTTGTGGTTTTCAAAGCACTTCCACATGTATTATAATATCTCATTTGATAAGTTCTCAGAACATACAAAGTTTCCCTGGATAAAAGTGAAATCATTTTGGATTTAAGTTTGTTAATTCTGAGAGGCTGAACTACCTCAAGTCAACTAGAACTTGAATGTGCCTGGGCCCAAAGTTCCCCTGAGGTGGGGCCTGTTTGTAGCGCCCCCATGTGCAGTGAGATGTTGCTGACCCTGAAGCCCCAGCTGGGCGGTGAGGGGGTGGGGGAGCCTCCCAGGACCCTGCAGCCCTCACCCTCCTCCCTGCCCCTCCTGGACAGGGTCAGCGTGGCCAAGTGTAGGGTCCTAGGGTTGGACCAACTCCCGGGGGCAGTGGCACTAGCCAGCACTCTGCCGACAATGGTCACCCTGCCTCAGACAGCCACCAGAGGCTGTGGGAAGCCCAGGCAGAGATGGCGCTCATATTTAACCCTCCACAGGACGGTCCAGACGGTGGCCATAGGGCCTGTCCTGCCCAGTGGCCTTGGGATTGGGAACGCAGCCTAAGGAAGTCTCATTTTGCTCAGGCAGGCCTTCTGGGGGCATTCTGTCTCCACCTGGCTGTGTGTCCTCAGGGGCAGCAGGGCTGAGGTCTGTCTGCTTCAAGCCTGGCCTTCACTGGGCCTGAGGTATCAGGGACAACACATCCACCCTGATCCACCTGCGCACAGGGCAGCAAGAGGATTGAGTGAGGTAAGGGGCTGCGGAGAGGCAAGGAGCAGGCCTTCTGCACAGGCCTGAACAGTGCCCACCCGCCGGCTCCTCGTTAGGCCATTTCTGGCTGCAGCTGACCATCTGCGGCCCCCTTGTCCGGGAGGTGAGGGCGCAGGCACCTACCCTGGAAGAGGCTGTAGTCAGCCCACAGGCAGAGTCGGCCATCCCGCACGTAGAAGGCGTCCACCACAATGGTCAGCAACTTCCGGTACTCAAGGCACCCGGACAGAACCTCTAAAACGAACGCCTGCTTCTGGGGGCTCAGGGCCTGGAAGACAGACAGTAGGGAGGGGCACTACCGGGCCAGGTGGAGGAGGCCGCTCCAAGTGCAGGTGCTCAGGCCTTGGGGTGTTGGTGGAACAGGGCACCAAGGCAAGTCGGGGACAGGTGCCCCCACGGGTCAGAGGAAGTCAGTTAGCGGGACCCTCCCTGGGCTGCTGGCAGTGCCCACTGAGATCAGGAACTTGGGACCCCCAGAGACTGGTCCCACAGGGTCTCCTGGGCTAGTGACAGCTATGGCAAGGTGGGTGCACAGACAGAAATAAACATGGAAAACGATGAGAAAATTTTAAAAAGACACAAAATAATAAATACTGTGATTCCCCTTATACCTGAAAAGGCAAATTCATAGAGACAGAGTGTAGAATGGTGGGTGCCAGGAGCTGGGGCAGGGGATGGGATTTAGTGTTTAAGGGTGACAGAGCTTTAGTTTGTGAAGATAAAAACATTCTGGAGATGGATGGTGGTGATGGCTGCATGACAATGTAAATGTGCTTAATCCCACAGAACTGTACACTTAAAATGGCTAAAATGGCATATTTTCCATCATGTGTGTTTTACCACAATAATTTTTGAAAGTGAGCTCATATAAAGGTTTTCAAATGAGTGAATAAAAAATAACCAAAAGGCCAGGCATGGTGGCTCACACCTGCAATCCCAGCACTTTGGGAGGCCGAAGCCGAGGATTGCTTGAGGCCAGAGGTTTGAGGCTGCAGTGAGCTATCATGACACCACTGGACTCTAGCCTGGGCGATAGAGTGAGACTCTATCTCCAAAAACAAAAACAAGAACAATAACAGCAACAAAACCCAAAAAGAACAACATATGAGCAAGGAATGTCTCTGCAAGAGCTTGTCAAGCATAAAAGTAAGACAGGTGGGTGTTATAGGGTAACAGTGAAGATCATGTCCTTTCTGGGGAGGGAGCAGTGTTGGAGGGAACTGAATTTTCCCAATTTACACCTTGGATCATCTGGGGCTTGTAACCTATGTTTGACTTGTTTGTGCATTCACAAAAGTAACCCAGTTTTTGAAAAGAAGAAAGACACTAAGAACATCTAGTGTCGCCAGCATGGCAATGAGAAAGGCTGGGGCGATGGATGCTGTGGGGTCCTTCCCAAGAGCAATCTGGAAGTGTGTTTCAAGAACCTTGTTTTCCATATCCTTTAATACCAGTAATTACACTTCTGGAAATCTAAGGAAACCATTCAGAATGCAGAAAATAGCCACATAGAAGTAGTTCAGGGCAATGGTATGTGCAGTTGTGAAAATGGGAAAACCTAAATGTCCAACACTTATGTTGGATCAAACATAATCTCTCTGTGCTGTGGACAAGTATAATGCATTAAAATGATGCTCCTGGAAAACTTACAAGGGGCCAAAATAGACAATGCAACATAAAAGGAAAATGTAGACCATGATACCTGATACCAACAGATGCAAAACTTGTACGGAGAGAGGGAAATGTAGACACTATTAACAGCATGTGGCTTTGCCTCTCTGTTCTGCTTATTTCTCTACATACATCTTCTCCTGCAACTGGCATGTGCTACTTCTATAATGGTTTAAAAATTAATAGGTTTTCCCTTCAGCCAATCCCTCCCTGTTAAAAGATTCTGGAGGTGCCAGACTACTTTCCCAAAAGCCTGCACCCAAGTACACTCAGAGCATCCGGTGTGTGGGTGTGCTGCTGACCTCACCAGTAGTGTCATTTAAAACTCTTTATTTTGCTAATCTCTATTCTAATAAAGAAACATTGGTGTCTCATTGCTTTATTTAGAATTTTTAATGTAGTAGTGAAATTTTCATATGTGTACTGGATACTGTTTCTTCTGTGAATTATCAATTTATATACTTGACTAACTTTTTTTATTGGGATAACATCTTAATCAGTTTTATAAGCTCTCTCTATATTAAGGCTATTAAAATAGTTATTTGAGTTTCTAATTTGCCTTTTAAATTTGTGTAGAATATTTTTGGCATATAGATCATATAGAAGTTTTACTTTTTTTTGAGGTCAAATCTATCTTTTCCTTTGTGATTTCTTCAGTTGTTTTTATGCTAAGAAAACAACAGGGTAATGAGATAACTTGAGGGATCCTGGACAGGCCACATGACCTCTTGGAGCCTCAGTTTCCAAACATGTGCATGAGAATATTCTGGATATTGCTCTGGCAGACAGTGTTGTTTCCATTCCCTTCTGGTGTCACTCCGGCAGCACGGGGCTGGGAGCCTGAGAACTACATTCCACAGTCAGCTCTGCCTCTGGAGTCCTGGGTACAGCATGGGTTCTGCTAATAAGATGCACTCACAGGAGAGACGAGAGGTGCAAGGGAGGTGGACACATCTTTTCTTCCCTCCCCAGAGGTGATAGATGCCGGGCTTCCCAGAGGAACACGCTGCTCACTCCCTGTCTCTCCCCACCCTTGGGTGGCAGGGAGCTGTGCCAGAGCGCCCTGCAGTGCCTCAACTTGCTGGGACTGCCTGACATTAATTCCTCCAGCCCTTCTGATGGCTTTAAGCACAAGAATCCTTGTATTAAATCCCTTTCTCCTAGAAGTGTCTGGACTGGCAGTAATATTCTCCCACTGACAACCCTTTGTTCTGGGGCCCCCTGTGGACTCCTTCTCGTCAACTCCTACATATTGGAGGGTCTCAGGCCTCAATTCACCCACCTTGTTTCTTCATTATCCATGTGTACTGTCTGGGCAATCTTATCCAGCTTCGAAGCTGAAAATATGTTGATTCCCAAATGTACGCCTGGCTGGCATCTCTCCCTGAACTCCAGAGACCTCCATCCTGCTGCCTGGCCACCCCCCGACTTGGATGTCTGGTAGATGTCTTACATTAACGCATCTGACTGACCCTCCTGGGCTTGGCTCAAACCCGCCCCCCAACCCTCCCAATTCAGCAAACGCAATTGCCTGCTCCCAGCTCCGTCTGAACCTCTTTACATCTCGCTCCACGTCCAGTTGGCTTCTCCTCTCACTGCTAACCAGTCTGTTCCAACCCAACAGTCAGAGCAATTCTTTGAAGATGGAAGTTACAATAGGAGAAACAATAGGAGACCAGTGTGGCTGGAGTGGAGTGTCTGTCCTCCTTCAGAACCTTTCAGAAGAAGAGTTCTCACGATGGCCAGTGAGGCCCTGTGTGGGCTGGCTCAACTCCCTCTGAGGCCTCCCCCACACTTTCCAGTCACCCTGGCCTCCTGTTTGTCCACCGCGCAGGACATCCCCTCAGAGAACTGGCTGTTCCCTCTGCCTGCCATGCTCTTCCTGGCACACTTGCTTCTCCACTGCCATTGAAGGCATCCCTGAGCACCCCTCATGTCATGGCCTGTCCCAGAAGCACAACACTGCTTGTTTTGTCCCTTTACCTGCTAGATGCTTGCCAGAGAAAGAATGGAATGACCCACCTCCACAGGAAGTTGAGGGGACCTAGTGACTTCTGTGGGTGCAGACCTGGCATAGAGAGGGGCTTGGTGGTGAGGGTCCCTCCCCTTGGAGCGGCGGCTGTGCCTGGCACCCTGGGAGGGGCTCCTGCTCAGGGCCAGCTCTGTTTCCTTCTCAGATTCCTCAGGCTGCCAGGCTGTACCCATGCCAGAGGGCATCGCCCTACCCAGGCACTAGTCCCCCCTTTTAACTTTCTGCATTTGACAAAGGGAGCCCAGGGCTGACGAATCAGAGAGCAGTGATTCAGCACGGCTGGCACTGAAGGATGCCCTGAGTCAGCTCAACCAGAGGCGAGGGCCGATGACTTTGCAGGACATTGCTGATAACCTCCTCTGGCTGTCGCAGCTTGGACAACAGCAACTGCACTTCTCATCAGTTGCGTGGTGTTTGGGAAGTGTGAGCATGCATTTTTAATAAGGTCAGAGCCTCGAGCCCTGATGTCATCAGGCCCCAGGCAAGGCCAGGTGGGCAGGGCTGTGCTGGGCCGGAGGAATCTGGAAGATGCAGGGCCAAGTGGGAAGCCAGTAAATGACACCCTGGTCTATGAGCCAGCTGGGCCCGCGGCCAGGTCCTTACCACTAATGCTGGGCTGGCAACCACCAGGATGTGTGGGAGCCCAGCCTGTTCACAGAGAGGGACTGAGGCCTGGGGGTGGTGGGTGAGGCTGACACAAGGAGCAGAGGGCACCGAGCACTGAGTCCTAGACCAGGCAACAGAGGGTGGTGGGTCTAGGCTGGGTGGTCTCTCCCTCCCTAATGAGGCACGATGTGGCCCTCGATATGCGGCTGGCTCTTAATTCTGAGCCAGCCTTGGTCGCTGTGGTTGCCCAAGGGTCTTTGAGTTTGTGATAAAGTCTTGGGCCTTAGCCAAGTTCAGGGCTCCTGAGTCCCCACCTAGGGACCTCTGCCAGCCCCCAGGGAGTGCAGCAAGCACTCTGATAGTGAAGACTCCAGCTCTCCTACGGAAGTCACTCAGCATTCCCAGAACTGGGCTTGTCTGCTGGAACCACAGGGTTAGGGCGGAGCTAGACCAGGGTCAAGCGTAGAGAAGGGCCTGGGGGCTGATTAACCATAACACAGGATTTATAGTTCATGTCACCAATACCCGTTAATCAGTGATGCAAAGACTGAAATCAGAAAAGTAGGCAAAGGAAATTGAGGCTGCTGATGTCCACACAATATCCCTTCTCCCCTTTTTACTACCTAACAGAAAGAATGCTGTCCTGTTGGGGATGGGAACATGCCCAGCTAAAACCACATTTTCCAACTCCTCTTGCTGATAGAGCCATGTAACAATCATTGATGAGATGTAATGGCAAATTGCTAAGTGTGGCCTCCAAGAAGCACCTTGAAGGGAAAGCAGATTCAGCTGGCACATACCTCGTGGTGTTTGCCTTTCCCCTGTTTGCACCTGGGATGTAGATGCAAAGCTAGAGGTGGGACAGCCATTTTGTGACTATGAGGTAAGATACATAGTAGGGATGGCTGAGTAGAGAGGAAGGGGAATGAGTTCCTAATGGCACCAAGGGGCTGTGGAACCCACTTTGGACTGCCTGTCTGCAGATTGCTTCTGCCATTGCTTTTCTGGGTTCTATAATAGCCAAACACAGTTTCCTAACAGACAAAGGTCCAAGCATATGGTTCAAAAAAGAAATACATATTGCTTCAAAACTTATGAAAATATAACAAGAGAACTGTTGATTATAAATACACAAAGCTCCTTCTTCACACCTATTTGGTTGGCAAAGATAAAAAACGTTTGCCCGCACACTTCTCAAGGGTGTAAAGGAACAAGCACTCCCTACCTTCTGGGGAGGGCAACACCACGTGGGTCTCTGGGGAGAGTCAATTGACAATACCTATTGACATCACAGGGGCCAATACTTTTACAACAAGAGTCTGTGATTTCTGGGACTTGACCCAGGTGCAGAGGGACACGGGGCCAGTCATCCCCAGTGGTTTGTTACAGACCTTATCTCCAGATCCTTAACTTAATTACATCTTCACAGACCATATTTCCAAATAAGGTCACATTCACAGGTACCCAGGGATTAGCACTTCAACATATCTTTGGGGGGACACAGTTTAACCACCAACACTGCCCTTCACTTCCGCCTGTGCTCTGGACTCTCAGCCTGCCGGTTTATGTTGTGTACTTTTCTGGTAGGTGGTAGTCTCGAGCCTTGAGGCCTAACAAAATCTGTGAAGTACCATGATTTTTTGACAGCTAGAGAAGAAAATGAGCTGTCCAAACTGGGTCAGTGTCCAGTGTAGCATTCTACTTAGAGGTATGAGGGACTTTGAAACGATCTGAAAAGATCAGTGCATCTGAAGAGCAAGCGACCTCCTGCCTGACTTGGCTGACCTTGCAGGCCTCACAGCTGGCCTGGTGGCCCAGATGTATCAGGTCTGTCCACTGCTGCCAGTTTGCAGCTGGAATGGGGCTGCTGGGCTCCTTGTGGAAATGCACACGCATGACCATCACACGGTAACTCACCAGGTAACAACCAGATCTCACTCACTATTATAGTTGGTTGTAAAAAAAAAAAGCTCAAAACAAACCCAAACTACTCATTGCAACAAATTCATTTTTCTGTAATAGTTATTGTCAAGAAATAAGACATTTTACCATTTTTTACTTGAGGAAGGGGCCCCCTTTCCTTGCCAAGGTGCTGTATGGGCTGAGCAGGCCAGGGGAGCATCGGGGGGAAAGTGCTCCAGGTGGAGGGAACAGCAAGTGTGGGGGTGGGGGAGAACACTCCTCCAGAATGTTCCAGAAACAATAGGAGACCAGTGTGGCTGGAGTGGAGTGGACGTGGGAGGGGCAGGCAGAGTTGAAGGTAGAGCTGATGATGGACAGATGTAGGCTAGAGAAATGGGGGGCCCAAGAAGGCTTCAGGGTCCCCCTGAGCACGGAGAGTTGCTGACGGCTGCGCTGGGGCTGTGAGATGAGCAGCGTGGCAGGGGAGGGAGGGGTCATACCAGCACTGCCTGTGGGACATCGTGGTGAGAGGCTAGTTTGCCTCCTTGGAAGAGAGGCCAGGGCTGGAGGGAGGAGTCGGGACTGTGCTGTGCCGAGCTGCAGGAGGGCTTTCCACTGGGGAAGAGGACAAGTGTGGATGGGCCTGGCCTTCAGCTGTTTTCATTATTTCCCCAAAATGCTTAGGGTCTCAGGGAAACATCTGGGGGTCAGAGGGGTTCTGAGTTGGGGGTAGGGAGGTGCAACCACCGGAGGGCCCTTAATTCTACAGACAATGCAGGACCACAGTGGGACGTCACATCCCCTGAGTTCCAGCCAATGCATCTTTTCACTAGAGTCTGGTCTGACACGTTCTGGGTGCCAGGACAAAGAGCAGGTCTCTGTGGAAAACACTGTCAGCCACCATTGTGACTTGGCATCTCATCCCAGGCCTCAAGGAAGGGATTGCTAGGAATGAACTTGACACTATTTCGTGGAAAGTGAATAGCTAGGTGCAAGTGGCATCGGCTCGCCTCCCGGGAGCTCCCAAGCAGACGCCCTGGCCCTACCTGCAGGGAGCTGGACGCGGCTTCCAGGAACTGCTCAGGACTGTCCTTCTCAGGTTTGAATTTGTCCAGTTGCTCAATCACCATTTCAACACATTTCCCATAGTAGGCCATCCTCCCTGGGAAGGACCCTAAAGACAAACCATTACAGGTCACATGCTCCACAACCTCTGGGCTGCCAGCTTCGCTGGTGGCAGAAGCGGCCACAGGACCCTGACCAACAGGAAGTCCACCAGGGTGCCGGGACCTTGAGCAGTGAGGACTGTTGGATGCAAGTGGAGACCTGGCTCAGGTAACCCGAGGCCCACTTCCTGGACTCTCCCTCATGGGCCTTTCCTGCCCAAGAGGCCCAGGCCTTGGTGAGTCCACCCTCAGGTCCCCTACTCACCCATAGCCCTGGCCCTCTCTGCCCTGTGCCCCAAGGTTCCTAGGCTTCCAAATGCCCCCCAATCCCATGGCCATGATGCAAGGATCGGGTAACCCCAGGGAGAGGCCCAGGTCAGAGAGCAGAGGCACCTTGTGAGCTGGCTTCTGAGTGTCCTTCAGTTTAGCTGGGAAGGGTGACTATTCACCCCTGAGGGGTGGCAGGTCTGGGTGAGGGTGACCCAATCACAAATGGTTGGAGCAAGAAGGGTCCTGGGGTCCCAGGTTCAACACCTCCATTTCAAAGATGAGGGAACTAAGACCCAGAGAACATGAGCAGCTGGCAGGCGGCCAGGCCTCGCAGGGGCGCTGAATATTCTGGGATTGCACCAGCTTGGGGATGCTGACTTGCCCAGAGCCCCTCCCTGGGAGACCTTGGAGAAGCTGCTTGGGGTGAGGCTGGGACCCTTGGAATTTGCTCTAATGACAACAAGTAGCCCCAAACTGCCCTCAGAGGAGGGTGGAACTTGTCAGCAAAGGTTCTCATCCTCTGACACCGTGTGTAGGTTTGGGGTCTGGTTGGACCACTTAGGACAGTGAGCAGTAGCCATGGGCTCCCTTCCATTCCTCTCTCATTCTGTGATTGAGAAGCTTCTCTGGGCCAGCCAGGTTTGAGGGCCACCCTGCTGCTGGCCTTTCTGGGCACCAGCAACTGGTAAAGCAGGGCTGCTGGTACCCTGAGGACAGCGGGGGCACCTCTCCTCCAACCCCCAACAAGCTGGAACAGCTGCAGATAGCAGCCCCAGACCTGGACCCTCCAGGTTAGAAACTAGACTACAAACAAACCAACCTACACACATCAACCTTGGAGGGTCCTTGGGGAGATGGCCAATCTCGGTCAATGCTCCATTGGTAGACCCCTGCCCCCAGGGCCCTGTCATTGCTTAAAAGAAGGGGAGGCAGGATGTCACCAGACACTTCAAAGATGCCTCTGACGTGAAACACAGAAACAAAAAAACCAGCAAGAAAGGAGTCAGGAAAAAACACAAAATGCACAAAGCAGGAAAAAGCCTAGAGACAAGCAACTGTACCATCCTTGGAGAGACAGATCTGGCACCGAAGAAACAAGCAACAAGTAACAACTGGAGAAAAACAAAGGGCTCTTGGAAATTAAATTATGACAGAAAAACTAAAAACACAGATAGAAGAGATGGAAGATAAAAGCTGTGGAAATCTCCTAGAAGAAAAAGATGAAGCTGGAGAAAGGAAGAGAAAAACACTAAGAAAATTAGGGCACCATTCCTAAAGGTCCACATCCCAATTAACAGGAGTTCCAGAAAAGACAGAAGAGAATAGTAAAATGAGAAAATGCCCCAGAATTGAAGGATGTGGTTTTCCAGATGGACAGGCCCCCTGAACTCAGCACAATGAATGAATCACGAAATTTCAGAGCTGGGGACACCTCTGAACACTTTCAGTGTGGGAGTCAGGGGTGCAGTGCAGCCTCGGCCATGGGGCAACTGAGGAGCAAGAGAAACACCTGCCAGCTCTTGGGGGACCCACCTCCAGCCTGGAAGGCCCTGTGCCATCCTCTGGGAGTGAGCCTAGGGAGGGGCAGATGTGGGTCTGGGAAGCAGGTGCTGAACCCCACAAAGCATCTCCTGGGGAATTTCTGGGAAGGTGATGCAATCCCAGGGGCCAGTGGGTGGCAGGACAGGGCAGGGGCTCCAGGGAGTTGTCTCCAAGAGGATCCACACCTGGAACACTCCCTGAGTGCTAGGGAAAGAGGCTGAGATGCCTGTCCTGGCCAGGAACAACGGGAAGGAAGCCTCTGCAGCAGCCACATCAGAGCCCAGTCCTCGCTG
Organism: Lepilemur ruficaudatus; assembly: GCA_963574885.1. Lineage (NCBI taxonomy): Eukaryota > Metazoa > Chordata > Mammalia > Primates > Lepilemuridae > Lepilemur > Lepilemur ruficaudatus. Next base: position 57,475 of record CAUYRT010012273.1, on the reverse strand, counting down.
TGCATGGACACCAAAGCCGGCAGGAGCCTCTATCTAGTAAGGCCAGGAGAGGCACAGTGGCTCACTCTGGGAGACCAAGGCCAGAGGATCACTTGAGCTCAGCGTTTGAGACCAGCATGAACAAAAGCGAGACCTTGTCTCTACAAAAAATAGAAACATTAGGCAGGTGTGGTGGTGCACATCTGAAGTCACACCTGCTCACTTGAGCTCAGGAGTTTGAGGATGCAGTGAGCTACAATGACTGATAACAACACTGCACTCTAGCCAAGGTGACAGAATGAGACCCTGTCTCAAAAACAAACCCCACCACCACCACCCAAAAATCCCAGAAAAGGCCGGAAGAAAGGCCTCTTACAATTTGGAAATCTGCTGGAACTGGCTTCAAGTCCTGGTGCTGAGGACAGGACCTGGAGACCAAGTCACAGAAAATGAAGTGAACATGGCCCATTGGTACTGCGTAAACTCACCACAGGCACGAGTAGGACACAGTCACTGCCCTGGAGGCTGCCTTGAGCCCCAGCTTGGCCTGCCATGATGGCAGACACCCTGCTCCTTCCCCCCATGTCTGGGTCCTGATGAAGCAAAGGAAGGAGGCTTTTAATGTGCCTGGATGACGCTACATTAAAAGCCATTAAACATGCAAATTCACAGATGTTGAGATGTGGACTCTAGCCAGGCTTGACCCCAGGCAAGACCAGAGAGGTTTGCATGGGAGGCCGCCCTAAACCCTGGCTGGCTCCCTCCATCCCCTCACAGCCCACCTCTCTGGAGAACTTCCACCTGGAGGTCACCCCCTGCCACCCATCCTCTCACTGTCCTCTGATCACTGGGATCACTCTAGCTGTCTTCTTGGGAGAGACCTTAACGGCTGTGAGCAGAAATCCTCAGGAGACCCAGCCAGCACCTGTGGCCACCCAGAGTACCTCCATTCAGAGCAGGGCCTCAACTTGTGATGGCTTTGCACCAGTTGCTGTTTTGGCTGCTCTTTGAATGCAGCACCCTCTCCCTGGGAGGGTCCAGACAACCAGGCACCTGGCATGGCAGGGATGGGTGGGGGGTCTGGTGACTTGGAGTGGGCCCTAGCCTTGGGCCCAGCCAGCCTGGAGATGGGTGGGTCCAGGCAGCTGTGACACAGCAAGGAGGGGCAACAGCTAGGCTCCTGGGGGTGGGAAGCACTTTTCTGGGGTTCTGCTCAGTGGGGAGGAGGCCTGTGGCTTTCACTGCAGACATTGCTGAGAGCTACGGGGGCTCCCCTGCAGGCACAGAGATGGGGTGAGCTCGGTGGCTCATGGACCCTGGTCCACATCTTTACCAGGGTCACCCACATTGAGGTGGTTTTTAAAACTTCACAGCTGCCCAAGTGGGTTATGTGGGTAGAAAAAAAATTTCCATAGCATAACCGGGGCCTCTGGGGTGCAATGGGGGGCAGTGGCCTGCCACCCTCCTGGAGCTGGCATGGTAGGTGCATACAATAGCATGGGCCCTGGCACCGAGGAGACAGCATTACTGATGGTAAGCGGGAATGTGAATGCACTCACTGAGTGGGTTCTTCCAGATTTTGCCCCCAGGAGTGGGACAGGGCTGTCTGCAGAGCAGGGAGTGCACCGTTTTTTGCGACAGGGGTGGGCCCTTGTCTGGGCTCAAGGAGGTGGGGTTGTCCTCATCCTGTGACTCAGGGCAGGGCAGGCAGGGCCTGCAGGAGTGAGCACTGCCTCAAGCAGGTAGGCTGCAGTCCTGGGTCTGCTGAGCAATCGAGGACAAGTGGCTTAGCCTATCTCTGCCTCGGGGTTCTGCAGGATGGGGAGGAAATGTGGGTGAGAAGGCACAGGGTGGAATGTGTCCGTTGGGGTTGAGGATAGCAGGAGAAGCCTGTATGCCCAAAGGGATGAGGTGGCAGTTTTGGAGGCTTCAATGAAGGTGAATTGGGTGACCGGGTACAGGGGCTAGGGTCACAGTCCCTCCCTGAGACCAGTACCTGCTGTGGCAGGAACCCTGGTGCCTGGTCCCCTGACCAGGTGGGATAGCTGAGATCTGATTCCTGATGCTGCTGCTGCATGGGAGCTCGTGCCCTTCCCCCCGGCCCCAGTCCTGTTGGTCCCATCCTGCTAAGATCCACTGCCCTCCCTCCCCCTACTTGGGCCCTGGCATCACCAGCCCTCACATGCTTGCTCCACTCTGGGGGCTCTTTGTTCCACCTCCGATAATAGCCAGCTAGTGCCTAAATGGAAAACAATCCCAGACACTCCAGGAATCTCCAGGCCAAAGGCAGCACTGTGAGCCTGGGGTGGGGGAGCCTGGGCTCCAGGGAACAGTATTTTCCCAGGGTCCCTGGTCCTAGTTTTCCACCTAGGGGCAAACAGTGCCATTGGGGCAGGCATACAGAGCCCTGGAGAGGACACCAGCTCTGGAAGAAGCACTGGAAAAGACACTCATTTCCATGGTTTGTAGTCTGTGCCCTGGCGAGATCTCTTTCTCTGTCTGGTGAGGATAATGCACCCACCCACCCATTTCTCCTGCAGAGACAGAGGCTTTGCTGGGTGGTAGGGTGGGAGCCAGGGGCCATGTGCTCAGGCTGCCCTGGGGCTCCTCCTAGCAGCAATCTTCCATTGGTTACTTGTGCTTTTCCCTGGGCTTCTCGGCTGAGATGGCAAGGGACATTTACAGGTGAGGCCCACCCAGGCTAGCCATACCACCTGGCCAGAAGCCCACTCAGCAGTTCTCCCAGACCTGGCCCCTCCCACCCCACCAGCGAGAGGCAGGTGTTCCCGAGGCCTGGACAGTTTGGGGGAAGGCAGGTGGACAGAGGTTTCTGACCTGATCTGAGGTGGATGGTGTGTGTGTGGGTCACTAGCAAATCCCCCCAGGCTCTTGGCTGCTGTGGGACCAGTGGAATCCCCTCAGCAGGTCCTAACCCCATCAGAGCCTGAGGTCAGCAGTCCCTGAGGCCTTTCTTCTCCCTCCCCTGTATCCCACCTCTGTCCACCTGGGATTCTCACTGGTTTAAAAGTTCCTGCATAGGTGTCTCCTCCCCTGATGAGCTCCTAGGCATCCCTCAACACCCAATGCAAACATCACCACTTACAAAGCCTTCCTTCCTCCCCCTAGCTCTTTCCTGTTCTGCCTCCTCTGGCATCACCCAAACTTCCACGAAATTGCTGAGCACCTTGGGCAGGCTCTGCTTCACTACTTCTGAGTCCTGGGTCCCTGGCTTAGAGCTGGCACCTAGGAAGTGCCTCAAATATGTCTGTGGAACGAATGACTGAGTGTGAAACATAAAAAGGATCAAGTACCCTAAACTGTGCTCTTTAATCTGTCTTTAATCTGAAAGATGGCTCTGATATCCAGAGATAAGACCTATCCAAAGATCATATTGGCTTTTTTTTTTTATAGCTGCTTTTTGGAACTTTTACTTACATGGATCCTGTAGTGCAAGAGAGTTCAGTTTTATTATCTCATTTAATTGGAAAATAATAGATGCCACAGTAATATTTTCTAAGTAAATAAGACAACATAAGCACGGCAGTCCATGTCTGTAATCCTGCGGTTCCCAATTCCCAGGCTGTGGACCAGTACCAGTGCGTGGCCTGCTAGGAACTGGACCACACAGCAGAAGATGAGTAGCAGGCAGGTGAGTGAAGCTTCATCTGTATTTACAGCTGTTCCCCATCACTCACATCATTGCCTGAGCTCCGTCTCCCCATCCCAGTCCCCTGGTCTGTGGAAAAATTGTCTTCCATGAAACCAGTCCCTGGTGCCAAAAAGGTTGTGGACCGCTGCTATAATCCTAGCACTCTGGGAGGCAGAGGTGGGAGGATCCCTTGAGCAAGGGAGTTCAAGACCAGCCTAAGCAAGAGTGAGACCCTGTCTCTACAAAAAATAGAAAAATTAGCCGGGTGTGGTGGTGCCTGTAGTCCCAGTTACTTGGGAGGATTTTTTGAGCCAAGGAGTTTGAGGTTGCATTGAGCTGTGATGACACCACTGCACTCTACCTGGGGCGACAGAGCAAGACTCTGTCTCAAAAACAAAAAACAAAAAAAATCCACCCATCCTGAGCTAGGATTTGGGGCGGGGGGGTCCAGCCCCCTGTCCCCAAGGAGGATTTCTGCCTGTGTGAGCTCCTGAGGCCCAGGCTGAATTCTAAAGCCCTTGGCCTGATTCCTGGTAACCTCTCTGAATGAGACACAACTGTGTGAAAGAGGCACCCTGTCAACATAATGAAGGAAAATAACATTCACACATTCTAGGACTCACAAAGAAAAATATAACCTAGGTAAGAAGTCTATTTTTATAGAAACAATGTTAATGAGTGAGTTTTCTTGCTCCCCCTAGTCATACTGAGGGTTGGGCTGCCCCGGGATGGGGCTCCCTCACCCCCAGCCTTCCCGAATCTCTCTTGGACACAGCCTCACCTGGAGGAACTGGGGATACATCCAGAAAAAGGGCTCCTTCCAGCCCCGACATGGGTGGTGAGAGCGAGTGGTCTATGTGGGAACTGCTCTCAGGGTGGGATGGTTTCCCTGCCCCCCCTCCTGTTCTGGAGCCTGGAACATTCCGAAGAAAGGATGATCCAAGGCACCCTTTGGTGGAAGAGAAGCATGCCAATTACACCCCCCCAACCCAATCTAGGAAGAGCCTGGATGGAATGAACTGGAAGGAATGTATGCATGGACCAGGTTGAAGACAGGGAGGGGAGAGAAGGGCCCCTTTGGAGTCTGGCCTGACTCAACTGTCTTGCCCTGCAGTTCTAGTCCCTCATTGGGCCTGATGGTTCCTGGGACACAGGTTCTGCACCCCCACATCTGGCACAGAGCAGGTGTGCTGTGAAGGTGGGTATGGGGGAAAGAGATGCTTTAATTCTGAATCCCCCTGGAATTGTGCTATGAACTTCATCAAAGCAATCCCATCTTTGGGTAGGAAACAGGTATTAAAGTTCATCCAATTCTGATGCATGCTTTTAGCATCTCAGCTGTATTCATTCATTCATCTATTCATTCTCAGCTTTATTTTATTTTTTATAGAGACAGGAGCCTTGCTATGTTGCCCAGGCTGGATTCAAACTCTTGGGCTCCAGTGATCCTCCTGCCTCAGCCTCCCAAGTAGCTGGGACTACAAGGACGTACCATCGCACCCAGCTTTAGCTTTATTTTAATGGTGAAAAACCATCTATGTGGGAAGTGTGATTTAATTCCTGAGCCTATTGAATTTTTTCTCATATTGATTTTAATTCCACTAATCAGGACTTGACTGTCTCATATTTAAGGCAACTTGGTAGGCTGGACCAGAGCTTCTCCTTTTCTTAGTGAATCCTTTCTAGACAGAAATGAGCTTTCTGAGGAGGTTTACATTCCAGCAGACACAAACAAGTTCAAAACTCTCAACCACTAGAGAGGCCTCATTTACATAAGATCCCAGATGTATGTTAATTAAAATACATTCTTTTCCCATGATTAAAGCTAGTCTCCTAAGGATTGCTGCCAAGTCACGCCCCTATGGCTTGTGCTTGAATCATAGCTTTGTGTGGCAGATTTTGCTAGCTGCTTTCCAATCTCTACTTTCCCTTTCCTCCCAAGTAACAAAACTCTGATTTTTGGTTGGGCCTATTGCTGCCCAACTGAAGGATGACATTTCCTGGCATCTGGGTGTGGTCATGTGGCTAAGTTCTTCCACAATCAAGAAGTGGAAGAGTGTGAGATTTCTGGAAAGTCTCCCTGAATGGGAGGGGCATACCTTCCTTCTACTCTTTTCCACCTGGCTTAGGAGGTGAGAGCAGGAACCTGGGCAGCCACCCTGGATCATGAGGAAACATGGTAAGGATGGCAGCTAGAAAATCTGATCCCTGATGATATTGGGGCTGCCATACCAACTAGGATTGCCTCCCCGTGGACCTCTTTCATGTAAACATGAATAACCTTCTTGTTTGGACCATTATGATCTTAGGATTTCTCATTACCTGCAGCTGATACCTAATCCTAACTGATACACCCACTTTCATGAGGTCAGCCTTCATCTGGAGCACAATTTCAAACCATGAAGCATAGGAAGGGAGCCTCTGAGCAGTGGCAGCCCCATGCCTTGGAGTTGGCCAAGGACAGACCCACAGAGAACAATCATCCACTCACTGGACAAGTCCATCGAGTCTCTACTTGGAGTTCTTGTGCTGAGGAAATGGTGGCTTTGGGAGGATAAGGTTTTATAGGGGGGCACTGAGAGCACAGTTTTGGAGACTCAGTCAAATTTGAGGTGATCTGTTAGATGTCCAAATGGTGAAAAACAGATAAACAGGCCTGGAATTGCAGGGTTCAGGCTGGAGACATAAGATCTGGAAAGGCTGGAGAGAAAATGGTTGTTTATAAAACCATGTGACTGCAGGAAATCACCCAGCAAGGGGGTGGATAGAGTAGCCTCCAAGGACTGAGTCTGGGTCCCCATTGTAGAGGTTGTGGGGCAGAGGAAGCACCCAGCCAAGGAGACTGATGATGGGTGGCCAGGGGAAGGAAAAGAAGTAGAGTGTGGTCTGTTCCAGCCAAGTGACCACACGGAGCTGGTAACCTGCTGCTGATGGTTCAAGGGAGAGGACAGCTGAGCCCTGATCATTGGATTTAGCAACATCAAGGTCAAGGAAGACTTTGATAAAGAACGTCAAAGGAGCGGTTGGGCAAAAATATGACTGGAGTATGTTCAAGAAAGAACAGGTGGAAAAGAATTAGAGATAAAAGCCAGCTCTGGGGGATTTTCCTCTTCAGGCAGCAGTGACTGTGTGGTAGATAAAGGGGAGCAGGCAAAATCAGGTGCCAAAAATAAACACAGACTACTACCACCACATATGGGAAATCTCATACGCCACCATGCCTAGACCCACATTGAGTTTAACGGCCTAGAGTGGTCAGGGAGTGTACGGAACCATCCGAGCACTGGGACATTGGGCAAGTGATGAAAATGAGCGGGGGAGCTTCTGAATTCTATACGAAGGAAGACGTTACTTCCCTCTCCTGTCTTAAATCTGCACATTCCAGAGCACGCCAGAGAAGAGCACGCTGTTGGAGGCAGGCACACCTGCCACTGACCTGGATCCACCCACTACAGCCAGGGCACGTCGGCCTCTTTGTGCCTCAGTGTCTTCAGCTCTAAATGGGAATTTTAAGTGAGACCACATATTTGTTTTTTTGCTTGGCACATAATAGATACTCAGAGTTTGGTCAGCGTTTTTATAGATCCAAATGAGGGCACCGTTGGGGGAAGTAGTGCGGGAAAAAATCTTTTTAAAAAGCACTGTTTATTGTGGCGATAAAAAAAAAAAAAAGCACCGTTAACTTTAATCAGGGAACAAGGAAGAAGACCAAAAAGGTGGTTAGCGAAAGCAAGATGAGAAGCAAGGAGATGAGAACTGGCCTGCAGATGACGGAAAGTTGTCGGTGAGAAGATGCTGATGAGGTGGGCAGCGTGCCTAGCCCTCCTCCCTTCCGGATCCCCTGCTCCGCACCTGTACCTGTGCCCAGTTCCTGTACCCGGTACCTGTCTGACAGCTCCGCGGGCGCTGCAGACTGCCGAACTGTCCTTCGCATCTCCACCTGCCCGGCAGTTATCTTGGCAATCGCAGCCGGCCCCCCTCTTCACTCTGGGTGCGCCAAGACCCGGGCAGCCACCCGGGAAGGGGGCGGACTCGGCCTGAGCTCCGTTTGGGCGTCGTCACCTAGCAACCTGCTGCACGCTCCGGCGCCGTCGGCGGGAAGACTACAACCCCCATAATGCACACTGCCCGCCGCACGGCGAAGGGCGCCGCGGCCAGGGTGGCGCCTCCCGCAATGTCCATCGGGACTTGTAGTCTCTCGGGCTCGCGGGCGCGTCGGGTCGCTTCGCCAGCCCAGAGCGCGCCTCGGGCAGGGCGCGGCGCGGCGCGGGCGCGGCGATTGGGCAGGCTCCTCCGGCCCGCCCCGCCCGCGGCTCTCGGCGGGCTAGGGGCTCGCGGCGCCCTCAGCGCATGTGCGGCGCGGGGTGGCTGTGACCACAGAGGCGCGGGGTGCCCGCGAGCCGCTAGGAGCCGCGCGCCCCTAAGTTGCGCCTGTAGGTCAGCCCGTGCGCCCGCGCGCCGCCCGCGGTTCTGAGGGTCCTCCCCGGCGCCGCTTGCCGAGCATCCTCCCGGCCGCGCACCTACCCCGCGCACCTGCCCGTTACCTGCTGGCGTTCCAGGCTCCGCTCGAGCCCAGCCGCCCAGGGACCGCGCGGGGGCCCCGGCTCGTTCGGTTCTCCCTCCGCGTCCGCCCCGCGCCGCAGCCGGGCCCGGCCCCAGCGCTGCGGAGGGCGGAGGCCGCCCGTACCCCGGCCGGGGACGGCACGGCGATGATGAACAGGTTCCGAAAGTGGCTGTATAAACCCAAGGTGAGCGGCCCCCGCCCTCGGCTGGACGCCCCCCGCATCGCTGTCCCCTAGTCCTCCGTACTGACCTCTTGCTGGTCCCCCTGTGGAGACAGCCCCCCTTACCTGTGCATGAAGAGTGCTCTTTCGTGCAGCCCGACTCCCCTTCCCTCTACTCCGCGTCTTGGACAGACCTTCGTCGCCCTACCCTGGGGTGGGTCCGACCCCCATGCCCCTGGCCCTGGTCCAAGACTCAACCTCTTGCTTTTACTCTCGGGCGCTCTTTCCGTCTCTCGCTGCCCGCGGCCAGAACGGGCCCCGCTCCTCCTCATCCCTGTCCTGGATGGTCCCCTCTTGCACCTTGTGGGCCCCCTCCCCACTACTTCTTGGTCCCCCTCCCTGCACCGAGGATGTCTCCTTCATTCTCCTCCTACCCACTCCCCTCCCCCATTATCCTGGGCCGGGAGTGGACCTCCCCAGCTCCCTCTGCACTCCAGAACAGACCCTCGCCCCACTTCCCCAGGTTCTGGAGGGAACCCCCATTTCCCAGTCCCGAGGCCCGGACAGACCCCTCCTTCCCTGTGTCCGAAGAGGATCCTCATGCCACTGCCCCAGCTCTCCCTTCCCGAACCTGGCTTGCCCCACACCTCAGCCCAGTTCACGTCTCCATCCTTATCCCCTCCCCGCCCGCGTCCTCTCGAATCCCGGACAGGTCTTCCGCCAGGCAGCCGGCCCCCGCGGGAGCGCTCCTGGGCCAGCCGACTCTGCGCCGCCGGCGGGGTGCGGCTCCTCACCGGCGCCGCCAGCCCTCCTAGCGCCGCGGGGTCGGGGTCCCGGCTGCGCGCCTTGCGCCTCGGCGGCTGCGCCAGTCGCACTGCGGGCGCTGCGTCCCCGCCGCCTGCCTGGGGCTCGTGTCCACGGTGGCCGGAACAGGGCCGGGTGCGCTGTGCAGGGTCGAGGCGCGGCGGTGCCCGGGACCCAAGTGCAGGATCCTGGGGGCACAATGGGTGTGGGGGGGCTGCGCGCTGGGGGCCGGCGCAGCGGGAGGTCCCAGGCGCTGGGGTCTTGGTTTGGCCAGGTGGGCTAGGGTGGGGCCACCGCGGTGACCCAGGGCAGGAGCGTGGCTGGCCACCGCATTCCCGCAGCGCGGACATCTGAGGCCGCGGTGTTGCCTACCAACTCAGGGAACTGACCTCTCTCTCCCGCGGTGACCACTTTTCTGGTGTGGCGTCCCTAGCCCCCTCCTCTGTAGTGGGTGATCACTCCGGATGAGGGTTTCCTTAAGTCTGTCTGTGCTACCCATTCGCGCATTTCGGGGAGGCAGCAGGTCGGCTTGGAAGGCCAGCACCCGAGGTTTGGGGGCGAGCTCAGGGACCCGAAGTGCTCGTGTTTTGTGGCCTTTGAGGTCGGGGATTTCCACTTGGGGTTGGAGAGTGTTGGGTTGGGGTCTTACAGACTGCTCCTTGTTGGCCCTGGCCTGGCCCAGAGGGACTCAGGCTAGCCTGGTGCACAATGTAGCAGCTAGCAGCGCTCCCTGCTCCCCGCCAGGTAGTTGCTACTTGCTCAGTCTCCCAGCCTGGTGCTTCTGGGTGCTGGGTGTGGTTGGGGCCTCGCCTGCTCTGGCCGCCTTCTGCGCCCAGCCCTCCCTGCTCTCAGTCCTGCCTGCTGTCACTATATGGGTTGGCCGGGAGGGTGGAGGCCTCTGCACTGCATATCTATCTGTACAAGGAGTGCCTTTTCATTTGAGTGACTTTCTGTCACCAGTTAAGGAAAACTAAGTTCACTTGTGAAAAGGTCATTTTGGGGGTGGGCAGCAGCATTATTATTTTTTTTTTAATGACAAATGGCAGGAGCAGACAGGGAAATGTCTCTTAGGTCAAATAACATTCTGGTATCTCTGAAAACACTTGTCAGGGGCGCTTGGGCCTCTGGGATGCCCTTTCCAGTCATGGACGTGGAAAGAGGCCTATTTCCAGGATCACCCCCTTACATTGCTGGAAGGGAAGGAAAAGTAATTGCAGGCTTTCTATTTCATTAGTAGCTGAATCATTTCAGAGTGGCCTTGCCTGTTTCAATTTAGGGTAAAGACTTCAGAAATGGAAAATGATACTACCCTTGAGGTTGTGCTTCTGTGTTAAGAATTATGTCCCTAACTTTCCCTTGGGCAGCTGCCCTTCCAGGCAAGCTCCACCAGTGCCCAGGGCAAAGGGCAGAGTTGGTGAATTTACCAATCCTGGTGATGAGGCCCAGAGCTGTGTGCTTTAGGAGAAGGGAGGGACTACTGTTTAGTCCAGACCTTTCCTTTTATTCGTTGTCATGTCTTATCTTGCTGTCTGATATTAGTTCCTGAGCCCTGGACTTGAGACGTGTCTCAGTCTCAGGTCTCTGTTTGTGGCCACGGAGTTTGCTGGGAGCTAGTACCCTGTAGTCAGTCTGAACTTAGGCTGTTTTTTTGTTTGGGATCTGTATTTGGCATTAGATATCTTGCTTGTCTGAAGGATTGGAGTATGTTATATCAGCTAATAGCTTTTCTTTTTTTTTTTTTTTTTTGAGACAGAGTCTTGCTCTGTTGCCTGGGCTATATTGATTGCCGTGGCATCAGCCTAGCTCACAACAACCTCAAACTCCTGGGCTCAAGCGATCCTTCTGCCTCAGCCTCCCAAGTAACTGGGACTACAGGCATGTGCCACCATGCCCGGCTAATTTTTTTGTATATATTTTTAGTTGGCCAATTAATTTTTCTATTTTTAGTAGAGATGGGGTCTCACTCTTGCTCAGGCTGGTTTCGAACTCCTGACCTTGAGCGATCTGCCCGCCTTGGCCTCCCAGAGCGCTAGGATTACTCCGTGCCCGGCCCCAGCTTTTCATTTTTTAAACCGAAGTTCAGATATTTTTCTTTGGGTTATGAATTAAAGCTTATACTTTTCCTTCCTAATGTAACACATTTTGGCACAAGTAAGCACAAAGTCAGTTCTGGGAAGATTCTGGGCCTGGAAGAGTTGAAATATTAAATGTTAGCTGTAAGAGGATGAATCTGGGTAATATTGTTGCCTGCAGTTAGGATGCTTTTTTCACTTTCGTATTTAGATAGATATACAATTCAAATTGCATTTTTAATTTAATCCCTCCTTTTTTGTTGTCGTTGTTTGTTTATTTTTTTGAGACAGGGCCTTGCTCTGTTGCCCAGGCTACAGTGCAGTGGCATCATCATAGCTCACTGCAACCTCAGACTTCTGTCCTGAAGCGATGCTCCTGCCTCAGCCTCTGAAGTAGCTGGGACTACAGGTGCAGACCACCATGCCCAGCTAATTTTTGTATTTTTTTGTAGAGATAGGGTCTCGCGACGTTGCCCAGGCTGGTCTGAAACTCCTGGGCTAAAGTGATCCTCCCACCTCAGCCTCCCAAAGTGCTGGAATTACAGGCATGAACCATCATGCCCGGCTCCTCCTTTGGTTTAAAATTGAACACTGAACTTCTTGTTCATTATGATGTAGTGGAAAATATTCTGAAATAAAGATATTATTCATTATTCCTATAGTTCTAAAAAGCAATTACAAATGCTTAAAAATATTCCTATGTGACCCTTAAAATTTTGATATATGAATCAATAACTGCTTAAGTTGAGTAAAAAAATACCTAATGAAGAATACAATAGTATAACATTAAAATGACATTTGCAAATTATTATATTTTTTCTTTAAATTAGTCTTTTAAACACCAATATGATTTTTCTTTATGTAAAGTGTTCAGGTTTTGTATTATCCTGACTTTGAACACCACATGGAAAAGGCAGTGTGCAGGAAAACTTCTTAACCTGTCCTTCTTTATTGATGTTGGTGAAATATTTTTTTGCTTTTCGTTAGGGAAAAGCCTTTCCAAGAAAGAGTTGATAATTTAAAAAGGTGAACCATTTTAGCATAGCTGGTGTCCTCATTTGAGACAAAAGTATCAGAGCTTATGTTTCTTGCTTGGTTATAAGTTCCTTTTGATTGTCCTGGCTGGAGATCCCTGGTCACCAGGAGGGGATAAATCCTGGCTTGGGAGAAGGGGACCCTGACCTGGATCCAGCCAGGATTTCTTAGCCATCATCAAAGAGCATGTTAAGGATCATCTGGGATGAACCTGTGTTTTCCATCTTTGAGGAGAAATTGATCCTCGGGTGGGTTATGCTGGCCAGTGGAGGAGGTTAGCTTTGTGCTGACTGGTCACCATGCTCAGCCATGCACCCTGGCAAGAGTGCTCTCATCTGCACTCCTAAACCTCTTCTGGGTGTGGGAGCTATTAACCTTTTTTTCCCCTTCTTTGTAGGGGAACATACCTTATAAATCTGCTTTACTGAGTGATGTTTATCTGGCAACTTTCTATAAATATTCTGGGGTCAGATTAGAGATGAAGTGGCCTTTGCCAAGTGAAGTCTGAGTGACTTGCTGGGTACATGTGCTCAATAAAAGGAGAGTCTGTCAAGCTTTATAAAGTCAGTGCCAACCCCTGACAGCCTGTTTTGTGGAAACCTGGCAGGACTAAGTAGTGCTAAGCATGGGACTGCCTGCCTTTGGCTGTTGAGTTAACTTAGGGGGTCTAGATCCACACCCAGGGTCCCTCTGGATTTCCAGAGTCCCAGCCCACTCAACCACCAGCCCTTGAGTGGAGCTGCTTGTTGGTGGTCAGCCCTCTGTGGTGGTCAGTGCAGTGGCAGATGGGGGCAGGTCCCAGGGCAGGGTGGTGGGCAAAGTCTTGGGTTTGTATCTGTCCAGCCCCCAATGTGTATAGATAAGGTGTAGCTCAGTCCTCCTTTCAGGGCTTCCCAATGGTGGCCAAGGGTGAGGGGTGATGACACAGATGACAGACATACAGCCTTGGTGCCAGCAAACCTGAGGCTTGGAGCTCTATGGGGGGGGGGTCTTGGTGGAGGCAGGTGAGACGTGTGGTCTTCCCACATACTGGGTCCTGTCTGCCCTGGGGTCTGGACAGGAGTGTGACCTGCAAGAAGGTGGCCACCAGCACGTGCCTTGATTTCCCCACTATGCTTCACCTGGCAAACAAGCTGCTGTTCCTGTGATACTGTGTCAGTGCCCTGTGCCAGGCATAGACACTCTTCTAAGTGTTTGGGATTTGAGTGTTCACTTCTAGCCAGGCTGCTAATTGATTAGTTTTTTTCAGCCCATAAACTTTAAGTGCCCAGCTGCGCCTGGGGTTGTCCTTGGCGTAACATGTTTCTCTCCAAGGTGAGCTGTTGGAAAGTCAGTGTTTTGGACGCTGCACAGGCAATGCCAGGGCTGGCCTCCCTCTCCTGGTGAGCGCCTGGTACAGAGCGGGACTGAGAAGTCTTGGGAGGGTTGCAGCAGCGGGGCTGGCCCTGCAAACCCCTCTATGTCGCCCAGGTGCTCCCTGAGTTCAGAAGGCCCTGGAGCTCCTCCCTCCCTGTGCATCTCTGGCCTTCCCTCTGGGGAGCCTTCCTCCGGCAGAGGAGGTACTAGCACCTCAGGCTGTGGTCAACTGGCTCTGGAGGGCCTGAGATCCACCTGCCTCTTAAGGTGGTTTTGTAGAACTACACCCTGGTCTCCCAGGAAATGACTGTCCGAGGGCAGCTCACATCTCACTTCCCAGGCTTTGCTGAGGTTTCTGCTTATGGTGGGGGATCAGGGCCTTAGCGCCTTGCCCTGAACCATACGCGTTAGCAGGGTGAGGGAGGGGCTGAGCTGCGGACACAGGCAGCCATCAGCCTCTGTGCTGCATCTCTTGGGGCTCCGCGCTGCCCAATCAGGGCAGCGCAGTTTGCTGGAAGTGTGTGGTTGGGTTTCTGTTAAATGCTCAAGGGCCCGGGAGTCAGAAACTTTGTGTAATTGATGTTTGGATCCAGTGGGGTGGCTCGCATGGGGGAGGGAGGGAAGCCAGGGCCTCAGTGCCTGCCCCACACTCTAAACGGGAAGCCTTTTGGGTAATCTCATTCAACCTTAAGAGGAGAGATGGGTAATTTAAGCAGCTTTAGTGCCTGGTTTGAGCCAGCTAGAATTCCCAGAATACCAGATATGCTTGCTTTAAATGTGTGAAAATGCACATCCAAGAGCCCAAGTGGTTTTGTTTTGTTGGCAGCCTTGCATAGCTACAGTTTTTAAGTTGGGTGTTGTGGGCCCCTGCAAAGGTGAATAATGGTGAGCTGATCCCAGTTTAAAGAAAAATAAATACCTAGAAGGCTGTGGGTTTTAAGTGTTTCTACCATTTTTTTAAATTGTCTTAAGTCTTTGTTGAGTACCATGGCTGGGAGCCTCTGACAGGGCAACAGGGGCTCTGCTGCAGTGCCTGGGTGGGAATCCTCCAATGTTCCTCCCAGCCCCGTGCCTCAGTTTCCCTAGCTGTGAGGTGGGGATGATGGAACCTGCCTTTTGGAGTTGTTGAGAGCCTCTGAGACCATCTCCGTCAGAAGCTCGTAGTAATAGCTCAACAAATGACCACTGTCAATACCAGCAGAACTCACAGGTAGGTAAGAGGGTGTGGGCTTATTACAGGACGAATGTTTAGTTATTTAGGGTTTAATGTCAGTATTTCATGGATTCCCAGAGGCCATCATGGTTTCCAGTTGCTTCTACCAGATCATTCTGAGATTGAAAGGGTCTCAACAGGTGCTTGCTGCCCTTTCAGCTTCTGTTTCTGGTGGCATGCCAGGTGCTTAGTTGCTGGGAACAGACCCTGACTCAGAGCACAAGTAACCATAATGATGAATGGTACTAATGCTCCACTGCGCCCTGCTGGGGCAGAGATACTGCTGAGTGCTCTTCTACAGCCTGTTGGCAGGGCCAGGGCTGAATTGCAGCCAGGGTGGGCAGCAGTGGGGCCCACATCAGCCTGGCCCTCAAACCCCTTAAGCCGTCCTCCCATGGCCTGTGTCCTTTGTTTGTTGGCTACATGCACAGGATCCAGTAGAGGGCTCCAGGGTCATGGCATGAAAGGGGCAGAGAGGGGTGCTGGCATGAATGACAGTGTGGGATCTTGGGATGCACCCTTTTCCCATCCCACTGCCCCATGCTCAGTGAGAGGGGGATAAATTTCTGTTGGCCAAGGCACTGAGGTTTTGGGGATTGTTAATGTTTAAACTATCCTAATGCACCTGGTTTTACAAATCAGGTCTCAGAGAGGACAAGTTAACTTACTAGAGTCTTCATATCCAGGAGGAGGCAGAGCTGGAGTTTGAACTCAGGTCTGTTGGGTCCCAGAGCTGGAATGTATGGGTCAGGCAGTCTTATTTTCTGCAGAAAGGATCTGTCTTTACCTATCGTCAGTTTTTACAGGAGCCCCATTTGGTGAAATGATTACTTTTGTACTTTTCACAGTTGGATTGCAAAAAACCTAAGATATTGATGGACAATTCAAGTGTTTGAAGGAGCAAGACAAAAATGAATGGATTTTTTTTAAACTGGTCTGAATAGATTAAGCAGAAGTAGACTAGAACATTTGATATTATGGTAATTTATGTAGAGTAGTTGGATAAGATGAATGGAGTGATTTTTTTCCCTTCTTACAGTAAGTATTTTGAAGCTCTTCTATTTCTCATTGTTTTCCTGCTGGATGGAGGTGGGAGGTTTAGGGGCACTTTAAGTGGGAAGATGTCTGAAAACAGAATTGACTGCTTAAATGTCAGCTACTTTTAAGAATTGTATACCTATGTTCCTAGCAGCTCTATTCATAGTAGCCCAAAGGAGCAAACAACCCAAATGTCCATCAAAAGATGAATAGATGAACAAAATGTGGTCAATTCCATATAATGGAATATTATTCAGCCCTAAAAAGGAAGAACATTCTGACACATTGCTACAACATAGATGAGCCTTGAAAACATTATGCTTAATCAAAGAAACCAGTCACAAGAAGCCACATCTTTGTTGAGTGCCATGCATGGGAGCCTCTGACAGGGCAGCAGGGGCTTATATAAAATGTCCAGAAGAGGCAGATCTGTTGAGATAGAAAGCAGGTTGCTGGTTGCCAGAGGCTGGGGTGGGAAGGAGCAGTGATTACTCAAAGGATATGGGGTTTCCTTTTGGGGTGATGAAAAGGTTTTGGGCTACAGAGAGGTGATGGTTGGACAACATTGTGAATGTAGTAAATGCCAAAGAATCGTACACTTTAAAATGGATGATTGTGTGTTATGTGGATTTCACTTCATTTTAAAAAAAAGAAATTGTAGCACTTTTTGGAAGTTAATATATAGTCAAGGGAAAAGACATTTTGCACCTGAGCAGAAATGCGTTTGGCACTCTGGGGCCCAGCAGCTGACTCAAGGCTCTAAGCCACCAGCCAGCCCAGACCCACAGAAGAGAGCCACCCGGCTAGGCATCTTCCTCCCTCTGAAGATGGAGCCTCACACTCCTGCTTGGCCTCTCCTGCCACCTGGGCTGCTGCCAGGGCCTTTGTCCTGGGGATTCTGGAAGACAGAAGGAATTCTGGGTCTGGGATTGATCATTGTTGGTTAATTCCACCAACTTTCTAAAACCAGCCTTTCCAAAGGAGCTGTTCAGCGCGAGTTCGCAGGCTGTGCTGGGGCTCACAGGTCCTGTGTGCCTTCGCAGGGTTGGGGCGGGGCCTTTGCCAGGGGTCGGAGGGACAGACAGTGGGCAGCAGGCTGGGGGTCAGCAGAGTGAGGGCGGAGGGTGTGACTAAGATGTGGCTGTGAATGGAGGGGTGCTCTGTGCACCTGGGGCACCAGGAAGGTGGTGGGATTGCTGCAGGTGGGGTTGGGGGGTGGGCTGGGGATGGGTCATAGGCAAGGAAGGTGGGGGCATGATGGGGTCAGCTCTGCTGTTGGGGGGACCCCTCCAGGCCTTCTGGGGGAGGGGCGAGACAAGAAGAGGGGACAGGCGGATAAGTCCAGCGAGAGGGGGCAGCCGGTGACTCTGGAGGGAGAAAGTGGATGGACCCGGGTCTGTGGGGGAGGAGCCTGGGCAAGACTGTGGGGCGGGTGGGGAAGGGGAGGGTGAGGGAGCGCTGTTGGGGAATGGGGTACTCGGGGAGGAGCTGGTGGGAAGTTTGAGGTGCCGGTGCCACGTCCACATGGAGGCTGGAAAGTGGCCGGCCGGCTTTCTGCCGCACAGACCGAGCGAGGGCGAGGGCGAAGGCCGACCGCCCCACTGCAGGTTCCCAGAAATGTTGGATAAAAGGCACAAAATCATTTTCAAAAGTACTAAGCAGGCAAGAGAGAAGGTATAACCCCTCCGTGCCAGAAACGAGGGAGCCAAAACCTAAAGCTGAGAGCATGAGAGGGTACACTTAGAAACCACTCAGGACTGAGAGCTTTCGAACATCACCGCCTCCCATTTTCCCGCGATTGATTCAGTTGGTTGCACTGGGCGGGCTCTGGGATGGGGCTCAGGGATGTGACTTCAGCTGGGCGGGGCTCATGGGTGGGGCTCCAGCTGGGCAGGGCCCGGTGGGCGGGGCTCTGTGTGGCTAGTGGATTGGGGGACCTCGCAACCCACTGGGCATGCGCTGTTGGTGTCGCTTGAGTTGCTTAGCATGTTCTCTAGTCCTGGGGAGCTGAGTCAAGACTTTACTTGACGGTTGCAGGGCAGCCAAGCAGAGGAGGCAGGGTGCTTATGGCCCAGTTACACGGGGTCACCTCCACATCATCCATATGGCTATCCCCTATTCTAGGGAGGGGCAGTCACCTTTGCTTCTCAGTAGGGGGAGCAGCAAAGTCACATCTCAAAGGGCATGTGCTGCAGCCGTGGTTTGGTAGGCTGTATCCTGCCCTGATGCTCATGGTGGTGGCCCAGGGGTGACGCGTGGTGTGGGGAGGAGTCATGTCGGTCCAGGGCTGGATGAAGCGCTGATCTCGAGCTGGGGGCCGGTGGGAGCGACAGTCAGACATGAAGCTCTGCCGGAGGTGACAGGGACCTAGGAAAGTTCTGCAGTCTGCTGCACTCCAGGTTGGTGCTAAGAGGTGCCTGGTGGAATAAAACTCAAACTGTCCTGGATGAGCTCTCCTGCTGCACCTTCAGTGGAGTTTACAGCAAAAATTACAAAATTCATGAGAAAGTGATTTTCCCCAAGTAAGGGTCAGCAAACAACAGGATAATGGGAACCAAAGTGACAGAGCAACTCTAAGGTGCATAAGCTTAAACCAATCCAGGAGACAGGAGGACAGAAACCACAAGGCGAACCCATGACCTCTTTTAAACAAGAGACAAATGGAACTTCCATAAATGAAAAAGATAGTCACTGAATTAAAAAACAAAACAAAAGCCATCCCAATGAACGGGTTAGACAGCTGAAGGGGGAATCGGTGATCTGGAAGGTGGATTTGAGATCTCCTGACATGCAGCACAGGGAGAAAAAGCAGAATTGTGAGAGGTTCTGAGACACGGAGGATGGGTGAAAAAGTTCAAGGTGCATCTAACAGGACTTGAGGAAAGAGAGCAGAGAGAAAAAAGAGGTTGTTTTTAGCTCATGGCTGAGAATTTTCCTGAGTGGAATGATTGGGTTCAGTAAGCCCAAGTCCTAAATGGGGTTAATGGTGCAGCTGGATGCATCAGCGTGAACTGCAGAACACAGCATCTCAGGGGCCGAGGGAAAAGGCTGCAGCCTCATGGGGTTGACATCTGGCCTGGCTGAGACTCGAGGCCAAGGGACTGTGAAGCAGACTTGAAGCACGGTTGTGGTTTGGCTAAGCTATCATTTGCAGAGGAGGGCAAAATGGAAGACAGTTTTAGACGAAGACAAAAAAGTAACCGCCCCCAAATCCTTGCTGAAGAAGTACTGGGAAATGTACTTCAAAAGGAAAATCGAAGTCAGAAGGAAGGAATGGGAGGGAAGAAACGATGGTGGGCAAAGAAGTCAGCAAGTGTGTGGGCAGATGGAATCACAGCCACTGCATGGAGTGGTGGGAATCAGTGGAGTCCACAGCAAAAAGTTATTCCCCTGCAAGAATGGCCTCAAAAACAGGTGAGTGGAAATACCTGGAGGTATTACTGGAGTGGTCAGAGTTGGTTCTGAGGTCTTTGATGGTTTGGGATGAGGCTTAAGATGGTGGCTGACTTCAGATCATGAGTTAAGAGTGTGACTTAGCACAGGGTAAACACTAGGATAACAGACTTAGAATGAATAACTAGTGAGATGGCCAAGCCTCCTACATGCTGGTGGCTCCTGGCCCTGCTGTCCCTCTTTCTTGAGCCCCTATCACAGTTGGATGAGATCTCTGGCAGCCCTTCCCAGTGCGTGTTTTGAAATTACTTTGAAAGACCCAAGAGAACCCTGAGGGTCCGTGACACAAGTGAGCACTGCTGGCCAGCCCTGGTGGTCAGCACCATCTAGTCCCTTCCTTACCCGTCCAATTCAGCTGGTCTCAGGGGCAATGGGCTCTGGGGCAACGGTGCTTCTGGGCACCGGCCCCTCCCTCTGATCAAGACCTGTGGGGCTCCCCCAGCCTGCAGATCTCAGAGCCTGACCCAGCCCACCCAGAGTTACAGCTTAGCCATGTGGCTGGGTGGGGGCGCACTTCCAGGGACTCCTCAGACCCCACACCCCATCCTGCTTGGCCTCACATCCAAGGTCACCAGTGAATGACGGGGAAACTGCAAGGACGCTGAGTTCGCCTATCAATAGACTGATCAGTGGTCGGTATGCAGCCTCCCACAGTGTTTGAACTCTGAGGACATCCCATTTGTCTTCTCAGACTTGGTCCAATTGCGGTGCTTCAGGCTTTTCTAGAACAGCCAAGGACTGTTGGGTTGGAAGCCCTGCCTGAACACTTACCATGGGGAGAAGACTGAAAAGTAGGTAGCAGTGCCACATGTGTAACGTCGTCCACCTTCCCTTCACAGCTCTGTGCATGAGACGGTGAGAAGCCATGTGGCTTCTCCTCAGAAGGACCCAGACCCAGCTGGGACCTGTGCCCATGGCCCAGCACCTCTCGCCCCAGGGCCACCCTCTGGAGGTATCTGGGGCTCACCTTGGGCACAAATTCTGCTTGTTGATGGGGCTTGTTATGGTTCTTTTTTGTTGTTACTATGTATGTATATATATTTTATTCTTTAGGAAATTGAAGAGAAATTCATAGAACATAGTTAACTATTTTAAAGTGAACAGTTCAGTGGTGTTTAGTGTATTCACAATGTTCTGCAACCATCAGCTTTCTCTAGTTTCAAAACATTTTCATGCTCCCATGTAGACACCTGTATCTGTTATGCAATCATTGCCCGCTCCCTTTCTCCCAGTCCCTGGTAACCTCTCATCTGCTTTCTGTCCATAGATTTGCCTGTTCTGGACATTTTATACGAAAGGAATTCTACACTATGGGGCCTTTTGTGTCTGACTTCTTTCACTTTCCAGTTTCATCCATGTTGTAGCATGTGTCAGATTTCATTTTTATGACTGAATAATATTCCATCATGTGGATAGACCACCTTTTGTTTATCCATTCACTTGATGGTGGACATTTGGATTGTTTTTATTTTTTGGCTATTATGAATAATGCTGCCATGAACATTTGTGTACAAGCCTGTGTGGATGTTTTTCTTTATTCTCTTGTGGAAATTGCCAGGAGTGGAATTGCTATGTCATGTGGTCACTCCATATCTAACTCTTTGAGGAATTGCTGGCTGTTTTCCCTGTGTGGTTCTCGACAAATGGAGGGAGGGTTGTGGAGGAGGGTGGGGTCTGTGTGTGCTATGTGGTGCCCAGGGGGAATCTGTGGCCACCTGGCCATGTGCCATGGCTTTGGGCCTCCCAGCCCTTGTGAGTGGGGTGTTTTGATAGGATTCCCCACTTCTCTTGTGCTTGTAAACCAAGACAGACTCCTTGAGACTACAGGTCTGGGGAGGTCTTCCAGGGTCCCTCCATGCCCCAGGACTGGCTGGAGCCGTGTTCTGTGAATTCTGGAAGGTCCTTATTGCATGTGTTGATACTCTTCTTTGTGACTGTGTCTTTCTCTCAATAGGAGGTCCCACACAGTTCCCATACCCTCACTCAAAGGGCAGTGACAAAGTCCCCCAGTCCCCCAAACCCTTTGCCTATCACAGATCCCTCTGCAGGCCTGGTGTTGGGGGAGAGGCTTCATTCCTTCCTGGGCCACAGCCCTGGGTCGTGGGGCTATCTCTTAGGAGCTGGGGCCAGGGCAGCCTTGGCGGCTAAGGAGGAGGAAGCAGTTGGGGCTGCATGCAGTCCTGGTCCACAACCCAGCTGAGCCACCCAGCAGCTGCAGGGAAAGGACTTGCTTTGTTCTGTGCCTGGAGGAGTCACAGGGATCAGCAGTGTATTTCAACTTTCCTCAAACATGCTAACCACATGCCAGCCTCGTGGAGGATGCCAAGTGGGGATCCCGTTTCTGAGAGTGCTGGCTAGATTAGGGGTCCTGTGAATACCACGCGGGTGTTAGCTGACTGGGCTGGTCAGGGCAGTAAGGTCTGAGCCTGGGTGGAGGGGCCTTGCTGGAGGGGCAGGCCTGGCCCTGCAGGGACCGCTTGGGGACCTGACCTGATTTTTATATAACAAAAGACTGATTGAAAGTAGAATGAGCTTAAATTATGGAATTGGTATATCATTAGATATTGGTAAATAGAGATGAAATGCACCATAAACTTAATACTTTACTGCTATAATTTTTAACATTCACTTCTAATCCTTTTTATTGACATTGTCTTAAATAGTGTTCTGTGACTGTTTGACACGTTCCGCCTGCTTTCTCCCTTTTCTCTGTTGCTTCATAACTGCCTTCCTGTGGGCCACCTTCTGACAGGCTTTGCAGATCTAGTTCTCAAATCATGATGCTGGAGCTGTTTCCTCTTGAACAGCCCTGGCTCAAGGATTTCTTTGCCAGTTTTTGCTATTTCTGCCTCTTCTGCTTCATTCAGCTCTG
This sequence comes from Lepilemur ruficaudatus, assembly GCA_963574885.1. NCBI lineage: Eukaryota > Metazoa > Chordata > Mammalia > Primates > Lepilemuridae > Lepilemur > Lepilemur ruficaudatus. Next base: position 35,280 of record CAUYRT010012273.1, on the reverse strand, counting down.
GCTGACCCTTCAGCAGTTTTGGTGACTGTCGCTAAGCAGAGGTTGCAGGAGAGAGCCCTTTAGCCTCTTTCTGCTCTGTTGGGTGGTGGAGGTGGTGTCCCTTTTGGGGGGCAGTCCCAACCATGCTTGGCAGAGAGGAGACCCTGGCCCTGGAGGCAACAGACTCAGTCCAAATCCAAGCCTGGAGTACATGACCTCTGGGGAGACCCCACTCACCCTGCAGGGGTTGTCCCTAGGGTGAAACGAGGTCACAGATGCCAGGCGCTATCTCTGCGTGGTGTCCACTGGCTGCCAGGTGCTATCTCTGTGCGGTGCCCCCTGTCCCCCACTGAGGTAGCACTTTAGCACGGAGGAGTGATGCCTTTGGCCACCTGCTGTTGCGGGCTCCACAGTACACAGGGGGACTCACCAGTCACACCTCCCAGCCAGGTAAGTCCCTCCTCCAGCACCAGGGTGAAGACTTCAAAAGCTAGTGTGGTTCTCCCCACAGCAGCCTGTGAGATCTGGATTCGTTCCTCTGTGTCTCTTGACGGGAAAGAGATGGCAGAACAGGAAGAGACCTGGGGTCACTGTGAGCTGCCCACCACACAGCCCCCAGCTAGCTCTCACCTGGGGCACACCTGTGCTTCAGGGAATAGTGGCAGGGCCATAGGGAGCTGGTTTTGTCTGAACAATCTTTCTCATTAGATGAGGGTGAGGGGAGGACACGGACCCTGGCTTGGGTATCTCAGGAGCCACTTTGGGACCCCTGGGGTTTCATTGCTGGCTGACGAAAGGTTATGGTGGAGTTGGCAGTAAGGGTGGCTGGACCATGTAGGGGAAGATGGGGTTGCAATGAGGCACTCACTTTGGTTTCCAGCAACTTTGGCTGAAAAGGCAGTTTTATCCTCTGAAAATCCCTCTGGAGGCACTCAAGCAGAGATGCTGGGCCAGGTGGGTGTCACCATCATGTAGAGTTCCATGAAAGCCATCTGTGCTGCTTGGAGGTTTCTGAACACACTGGCCCACACTGTGGGGTGTGTCTCTATGGCCCAGGTGTGTGGGGCCTGCCTAGGGCACATGTTATGAAGTGTGACTTGGGCACCTGGGCTCCTGCCTGCGGCCCACACTGGTGACCAGGAGCATCTCCAAGGCAGCTCTGTGCGGGGTCCTGCTTGGGGCTTGAATGGGTGTCTTCTCCTTGGGCCATTTGCCAACCATCAGCTGCCTCCAGCTGTGTCCGTGTGAGCAGCCAAGGACCCGCAGCCCCTTGTGGTGGCAGTGCCTGTGGAGTGGCTCTTGCCCCCACCTCTCGTTGGCCATCCCTGGCTGGGTGCCCCTTAAATTCCATGGGAGTTCTGAGCTTGGGAGCCAGTGCATCACGTGGGGACTGGGAAGGGGCACGCTTGATCCCATACCTGCCTCTCACAAAGGAGCAGAGGACCTCCTGTCTGGGCCACGTTCTGAGGGTGAGTGACGTGCACCACCTTCAGTCCTTTGTGGACAAAACAGAGCCTAAATCAATCAAGATAAATAGCTTTGATATATTGCTCTGGGGTTTCTCACTCTGGTGCACTTTTGAGGGCTGGGGACCCCCAGGACACTCACTCCTGAAGTGGTCTGGGATATCAGGTTGCTGTGGAATCACTGCTACTCAAATGCCTATGTTTTGAGAGCCCAAGCTGATAATGTGTGAAGAGGTCAGGATAATCATGCAGTTAACGAATATTGCTTGATGTCACTTGGTATTTCCAAACATTCTGCAGTGGACCAGCAATGTATAAAAATACTTACCCTGAAGACCTTTCATGTAGATGAATTAAGTTCAATCAAGTTAAAAAAAAGTGTTCACCCTAACCCGGGCTTCCCCAGAGCCCATTTTGAGGGTTCTTGATGTTATTGGCACTGGAGCCGTGGCAGGTCAGGGCTGGTGCCCACCCCAGGGGGTCAACAAGCCCCACGGCTCCCAAGACCTCCCCCAGGAAGGATGTTGTGTGTAGAAAATTAACACTTGAAGCTGCCAGTGGTGGGCTGTCCCCAAGCCCTGTCAATTCTGCCGTGAGCACTTTCCTCGGATTCCCTTTTCTGAGGATGCCGTAGAAGGTGGTACCTCTTAGTGGACAGGCAGCTCTGCTGCTTCCTCTACTCTCTGCTGAGGAAGCTTTGATGCAAGTGCCAGGGAACCCAGCCCCAAGTGGCCCACATGACGTGTGGCTCACATCCAGCTGGGTTTGGGTCCAGATGATGGCCTGGGCCCTGCTCTGAGCTCTGTTCCAAGTTAGAGGCCTCTGCTGTTCATTCTGCTCACCTCCCCAGATGTCCATGCACTTGGGATCCAAGTTTCACTGCTTGGGGGGTGGGGCAGGCAGTTTCCCTGTAAACCACCTGGAGCAATAGAAGGAAGTGGTGAGCCCTTCCCTGACTATCGTGAAACAGACAGAGGGTTAAGGTAGTCATTTATTTATTCAACAAATATTAACTGGCTACGTACTATGTGCCAGGCACTGAGCTTGGGACTCAGCAGAGAACAAGACAGCAGAGGTCCTGGCCTCACTGGGGACTTTCTTGCAGGGAGTAAAGCTGGGTTCCGGGAGTGAGTAGTGGGGGCAGCATGGTTGGAGGGCAGCATGGTCAGGGGTGTAGTGGTGGGGACTTGAGTGCCCTGAAAGCTGCCTGCTGGTACCTTCCAGGGAGCCTGCTGGGATCTCAGTTTGCCTTCCCAACGCTTCATCTCTCTGGAGGTTGGAATTGCCAACAGCCACCTCCAAGTGCGCTCTCTGGCTCCCCGGGCCCGTAAAACACAGGTGAACAGGGAGGTCTGGACTGAGACACTCAGCTTCCTGAAACTGTCCTGCAGGGAGAGGGCCTCCATGGATGGGAGCAGGTCAGAGTGTGGAACTCAACGTGCCCCGGATGCCCTGTAGGTCTGGCCTCCCAGAGTCACTGTTCAGGGAACACTGGCCCCAGGATGCTGCTTCTCTGGTGAGACTAGCAGTCTCCTGATCTTGTGGGGATGGCAGAGGGGCAATGACTGAGGACCCTGCAAGGCAGAGCTGGTACCTGCTCACAGAGCTCCCTCTGGGTTTTAAAAAACTTTCTTTTTTGGCCGGGCACGGTGGCTCACGCCTGTAATCCTAGCACTCTGGGAGGCCGAGGCGGGTGGATCGCTAGAGGTCAAGAGTTCAAAACCAGCCTGAGCAAGAGCGAGACCCCGTCTCTATTAAAAATAGAAAGAAATTAATTGGCCAGCTAAAAATATATAGAAAAAATTAGCTGGGCACGGTGGCGCATGCCTGTAGTCCCAGCTACTTGGGAGGCTGAGGCAGAAGGATCGCTTGAGCCCAGGAGTCTGAGGTTGCTGTGAGTTAGGCTGACGCCATGGCACTCTAGCCAGGGCAACAGAGTGAGACTCTATCTCAAAAAAACAAAACAAAACAAAACAAAAAAAACTTTCTTTTTTAAAAAAACCTTTTAAATAGCTTTATTGAGATATAAAAGTACTTAATACCACTGAACTGTACACTTAGAAATGGTCATGATGGTAAATTTTATATTATGGCCATTTTACCACAATTTTAAAAATATATTTAAAAAACTACAGGAGGGATCCTTGTGGTGATGGAATGTTCTGTGTCTTGTCTGTGGTGGACACGCGAACCTACACATGTAACACAACTTCATGAACCTGAGCACACAAAGGCAAACTGGTGAGATCAGAATATCGGTGGGCTGTAGCTCTATCCATGTCCCAGTTATGATACTGCGCTATAGTTTGCAAGATGTTCTCATTGAGGGAACTGGGGTAAAGGATCCCTCTATATTATTTCTTATAACTGCATGTGAATCTACAATTACCTAAAAATTAAAAAATTAAGAAACCTAACCTTTAAACAACTTTATTGAGGTATAATTGGCATGCAGTAAACTGCAAATATTTAAAGAGGACAGTCTGGTAAGTTCCAGCACATGTATACATCTGTGAAACCATCACCACTTCAAGATCGTGAACATAATTATCACCCCTAAATCTGTCTTGGGCCCCTCTGTGTTCTCTCCTGCCTCCTCTCCCCGCCTCTCCCCTGCCCCCATCTCCAGACTAAGACTGATATGCCTTCTGTCATAGATGAGTTAAAACTTTCTATTGAAAAAGGAAGGACATAACTAAGGGAAACCGGGGACCCCCAGCGCTGCCACGGGGAGGCCAAATGCCTGGAGTTGCTCAGACTTGGATAATGCAACAAAAGGAGCATCTAGAAAGTCCTTTAAGCAGCAGGATGAGGTTAAGGAGAGTGTTAGGGCCTGAATGTGTCCCCTCAAAATTCATATGTGGAAGCCCTGGCCCACAGTGTGACTGTATTTGGAGGCAGACTGATTAAGATTAAATGAGGTCATAAGGTCATACCCTGATTAAGATTAGTGCCCTTATGAGGTGCCAGAGAGCTTGCTCTCTCTCTGCCATGTGAAGACAGCTGTGAGAAAAAGCTGTCTACAAACCAGGAAGGGGCTCTCACCACGGAACTGAATGGCCAGCACCTTGAGTTTGGACTTTTAGCCTCCAGACTGTGAGAAGATAAATTCCTCTCACTGAAGCCCCTAGTCTGTGGCATTTTGTTATAACAGCACAAGCTGACTAACATAGACTGTTGATCTTACAGTTGTTAAGTGATTTTGCTCCCAGCTTAAAGTGGCATAGGCTCCTTTTGGACAGATCATGGAAGTCCTAGCCTGGGCTGGGTGTTTCAGAGTCCCCACTGGGATGGCCAAGTCTCTCTCTCGTGTGGTTTCCCATCTGTGAGCATCCTGGACTGGGCTTCTTCCTGCAGTGGTGCAAGTGGTCCAAGAGAGTCAGAGTGTTCCAAGAGAGCTCTTGGGTCTGGCCAGCAGTCACTTGGGAAAACATTGGTTGTGTCCTCTTGGTCTAAGCAAGTCATACATAGTCCAGTCCAGATCCAAGAAGAGGAGAAAGAGACTCAACTCTGGATCGGAGAAGCAGCATGAACACATGGGGTTGGAGGGTTGTTGGTGCATCTTGGCAGTCCCTGTACACTGGGTCTCACCCCCGACGTGTGTTAGGTCCCACCCCGCATGTGCTTGGGTCTCACTTCTGCCTATTCTAGGGCTTCCTTGCAGTGCGGTACCCTGCCTCCTGCACTGGTCTTCCTAGTCTTCTGGATGAATCCCATAGACGTGAAAACCTCCTATGACTTCTCCTGTCTCTACAGCACTAGCCAGGTAGCAGCTGCTCTTGACTGGAGGTCCCTCAAGCTGTGACTCTGTAACTCCTGGAGCCTCCTTTCAGCTGAAGTCCTTAAGGGGCTGTCTGGGCACAGCCTCACGGGTTCCCCACTATTCTGTGTGTGTGGTTTTTTTTTTTTTTTTTTTTTTTTTTGAGATAGAGTCTTACTGTCACCCGGGCTGGAGTGCAGTGGCATCAAACTCTCCTGGGCTCAAGCGATCCTCCTGCCTCAACTTCCCAAGTAGCTGGGACTACAGTGCTGCACCACCACACCTGGCTAATTTTTCTATTTTGTATAGAGACAGGGTCACGCTTTTTCTTAGGCTGGTCTTGAACTCCTGGTCTCAAGTGATCCTGCCTTGGCCTCCCAGAGTGCTAGGTTACAGGCATGAGCCACCACATCCAGCCTCCAGCCTCTGCCGCTCTATAGTCTTTAGGCCACTTCCTGCTAAGTTACCATTGACCTGGTCATGTCACATTGTCACTGTCATCCCACTTATCTCCTCCATCACTTCTCTTCCCTCATGTCTGGGACACCACACGCCTGCCTCCCTCTTGTGTCCTCTCCCATCTCCATGTATCAGTGCCCCTGTGCCATGGCCTTGGCACTGGCCTTCCCCATTGACACTAACTCCCATGGTGTCTGGCATTCCCTCAGTCATTAGCTGTGAATCTCTCTGCCCTTTGTCCCACAAGCTTGTATCTCCAGCGCTGACCTCTGCCCTGGCCTTGGACCCATTGGAATAGCTGTCCACTCAGTGTCTCTGTGGGATGTCTGCCAGGCCTCTCCATCTCACCTGTCCTGTCCCCTGTCACGCAGGTGCCCAGGCCCCACACCTGGAATCAGCCTGGATTCTCCTGTTCTCACTGCACAGCCTCACCAAGCCTATGAACACGTTCTCTAGAGCATTCCTAGGACACACCCATGCCCACAGCAGGTTGCTCCCCACGGTGTCCACCAAGGCATGCGTGGATAAACAAAATACAGTCTGTACATACAATGGAATATTATTCAATATTAAAAAGGGAGGGAATTCTGACACTTGCTAGAACATGAATGAACTTTGAGGACGTGATGCTACGTGAAATGAGCCGGTCACAGAAGGAGAAATCCTTTGTGACTCCACTTATAGGAGGTCCCCAGAGTCGTCAGATTCATAGAGACAGAAGAATGGTGGGTGCCAGGGCTGGGGGAGGGGGATGGGGAGCTAATGTTTCATGGGGACAGAGCTTAGTGGGAAGATCAAAAAGTTCCAGAGATGGGTGTTGGTGATGGTTACACAACAATGTGAATGTACTTAATGCTGTTGAGCTGTGTACTTAAAAATCGTTAAAATGGTAGATTTTATGTTATATGGATATTATTGCAATTTATAATAACAAGTAGTAAAAGAGTTTCCAGGTGATGACCTCTGTGACACCTCCCCTGTCCCCAGCCATGGTAGTGAGGGGGGGTGGGGGTGGGGTGGGCGGTGCTGGGCTCCCTCCCTTGCAACAGCCACAAGAGGAGGGGCTAGGATGGGGGTCTTGGCAGCATAATGTTCAGTGAAAAAAGCCAGGCTCAGAATATCACACACGCAGTGTCCTTTTTTTAGAGTTAAAAACAACCAAAAATACCTTCTAGAACTACATATGGCAACAAGCTGGCTGTGTGGGAGGGGTCGTGAGGTTTGGGCTCTGATGGGCTTGGCTTGCTAGGAGAGGTGAGGGGGGATGGGCAGGTGCTATCTGCATGTGGGTGGGGGGCTCCCTGCATGATCAGAAATAACCAATCTGCCCTTCAGCTTTTCTGCATGCTGAGAAATAGCTGTGTTCCAGGCGGTGTGGCCTTCCGGGGAATTCCCAGCCCAGGAGTTTTAAATTATCTTTGCCTGTAGCGTTATGTGTAAAACAGCAAGCTTTCCAGGAAGTCGAATTATTCCATGTTTAACAAGGCGAAGGCAAGTGTTCTGTTTCCAGAAAAGGAAAAGGTGAACGGGGTGACCTCTCACTTGGTGTGGGCGCGCTGTGTGAGATTTTGGTGCCTCCCCACAACCTGGCTCGGAGTGCTGCGGGCTGTGATCAGTAAGACTCTTAGGTGGAGGGGAGGACATAGCCTGCCGTCCTTTTAGGGAAGGCTTTATAAATTTGCTTCCTTCCAAGATAGGAGCAAAAGATCCTCTTTATTTGCTTGGATCTGGGAAGGGATAAAAGCATTTTTCTTTTCTTGTGACTCCAGGATCGATTCTCCGTGGACATGTTTAGCTGCATCTTTGTAAATTCCTTACAGCTGAGGTGTGTAAAGCTCGAGTGTCGTTACACACACGGGGCCAAAGCTAAGCTCCTCAAGTGATGTCAGTTTAAATGCTGGTTATGAGAAGAGGTGGGAAGTGGGAGTTTGACAAAAGAATTAAGAGAACATAATGTTTCCTTTGATAACTTTTCCTTTCAGTTATGTGAAGAATTAAGTGATGAGAAGATAGGATATAAACAATTCACTGTGAGCTGGAAAATTTAGTTGTATTTAAATAATTTTAGAAGATGTAAGCGTCACTACGATGCACAGGATAGTTCTTGCTAACGACTCTTAATTTATTCTCACTCACTGTGAAGGATAAATCTACCCAGACCTGCTTTGTCAACACTGGCTTTATACGACCTCTCTCCCAGATTACACCTTGGTAAGTGTAGGTGAAAGAAAAACTAATATAACACTGATGTGTTTGTTTTTTTAGAGAGTCCTGCCTATTTTATACTTTCTGGTCTGTTTTTAGCTGTCATTTTTGTTTCTAATACAAAGTATACATAGGCATTGGAGTTTGGCATGGCCAGGAAGTGATTACTTGGTCCAGCTTGTTCAGGAGAGCAGCTCCTGAACACAGGATGCGAATGGGTGCCACTGAGCCAGGCTGGCTGGAGGTGGTGGCTTCTTCCTGGCATGCACCAGCCCAAGGAGCTGCTGTTTTTCCCTAGGACATTTTAAAAAATTAAGTGGAACTCAAATAACATAAAATTAACCATTTTAAAGTGAATAATTTAGGGGCATTTTGGTACATTCATAGTATCTGTGCAACCACCACCTCTATCTAGTTCCAAGACATTTTCATCCCCTCACAAGGAAACCTCATACCCATTAAGCAGGCTCCCTCCTCCCCTCCCCCCAGCCCTCCCCACAACCACCAATCTGCTTTTGAAAGTGCACAAGGAGCAGCTTCAAATGATTCAATTTAGTTTTATAATGACTCATCACTATTAGCATATTTAAGGTGCAGGAAGGTGAACAGCCTCAGAGCAAACAGTGTGGCTGGGGCTGAGAGCTGGGGCCTGCACCTGACCCCTGAAGCCCACGTGCTAGCTGTGTGACCTTGACCAGTGGTGTAGCCTCTTTGTGCCTCAGTTTCCTGTCCATCAGATGAGGCTGGTGGTAGCATCACCGCACAGGGCTGTGGGGAGAGGAGATGAGATGATACTTGCAGAGCATAGAGGATGGAGCCCGGCCCTCTGCAGGTGCCCAGGGAACCCCGCAAAATGTGCAACGCCCGAGGTATAACTCCAAGAATGTGAGGTGTTATGATTAGAAAACAGAACCTTCAATGCTGACGACAAATATGCTGCTCCTTTGTACATAAGTTAAAATCACAGTAAACTTGAGAACCCTAATTGGCGTGGGAGGACTGTTGCTTCCACTGAGATATGGATGAAGCCAAGGAAACACTGTGCCCACCCTGACAAGGAGGAAATGCCTATGGCCTGCAAATCTGGAGCTCACCGAGAGAGCTGAGGTCACAGGGTGGGTCTAAAAATGGCCCCCTAAGATTCCACGTCCTAGTGTCCTAGTCTCTGGGCTCTGTACTATGGTGGGGTTCCCTTCTGAGACTATGTCATGTTCTGTGGCATGGAGACCTCACATGCAGTTGTCTGGGTGGGCCTGGTCTGGTCACAGGAGCTATTGGAAGTAGGACCTTCTTCTGGCTGGTGACAGAAAACAGAGCTGAAGCAGGAGGAGGGCTTCATGCACTGCTGCTGGCTCAAGGGTGGAGGGACCACATGTCAAGGGATGTGGGTTGCCTAGGGAGCTGAGAGAAGCTCTGGCCTATGGCCGGCGAGGGAAGGGGGCCTCAGATATGCACCCTCAAGGAACTGGATTCTGCAGCTACCTGAATGCAGTGGGAGCCATTTCTCCCCACGGCATTCCCAGGCTGACCCCTTGATCCCAGCCTGTGAGAGCCTGAGCAGAGAACCTGACCATGCCATGCCACACGTCTGACCCACAGAACTGTGAGCTAACGAACAGGTGTCCTTTCAAGCCGCCGGGTTGGGATAAATTGTTAGCATGGAAAATGGATACACAGGGCAACAGGTGAGCTGAATTCCTCATGGACGGCTCACATTTGGCAGAGCACAGGTGACGGGGTGGCTGCCGTGAAAGTGGGAAGAAGGAAACAAGAAACCCATGTGTGACAGCGTGAAATCCCTGGGAACCCCAAGTACAGGCCAGGCGCTCGCCCTGAAGCTCCTTCCATGGGCCTTGGTCCCTGTAGACAGGCTGTAGGTGAACATGAAAGACAATTTTCCTGTCTTAAATTTCTTTAAAACAGAACGGACTTACATGAGGTCCCTAGAGTAGACAAATTCATAAAGGCAGAGAAGAATGGTGGGTGCCAGGGGCTGGGGGAAGGGATGGGGAGCTGGTGCTCACTGGGGACAGAGCTGCAGTTGGGGAAGATGAGAGAATTCTGGAGATGGGTGGTGGTGAGGGTGAGTGTGAATGTGCTTCATGCTCCTCAACTCTACACTTAAAGATGATTACAATGGCAAATTTTATGTTATGTGCACTTTACCACAACAAAAAAAAGGTAATTGACTTTCTAAATGATACTGACCTAAAATGGTACCCTTGCGTTTGGGGGTTTGTGATGTATGTAGAAGTCAATGTGTGACAACAATGGCCCAGGGACAGCAGGGCAGGAACGAAGTCCATGGATGTTTGGCTCACACCACCCATGGGGCCGGCTGCCATGTGAACATGGGTGGTGAGAGCTGAAGAGGGGCTGTGGACCCCGAGCAGCCCCCGAGACATGGAGAAGGAGTAGCTCAGAAGCCGACAGCAGGATGAAATGGAGTTGCGGAAATGTGCTCAATCCTGAAAACGGCAGGGACAGGGAGCAGCTAGATGGCTGGGAAACAGGGGGGCTGAGGTGGGTCCCGTGGGCCCTTGTGGGTCACTCAGGAGGGCAGGGGTCAGGCAAGGCTGTGCAGCTGAGTCATGGGTGTCTCACTCCCTGCACCCGAGGTCAGCCTCCCATGAAGTGACTTTCAGCTTTAAGCATCACCGCTGAAGACATGTTCTTGGTGGCAGAGAGAGTCCAGTGGGAGGACTCCGTCTAGACATGAATTTCTCAGTGGGATGTCCTAGGGCCACAGCAGTGCTCAGCACAAGGATCTTGCCCACACCACCTGGCCAGCGACAGGCTTTGTTTTCTTACAAAAAGCAAAACAATTATTTTCTGATTGTTGTAGTAACATCTAAAAAGTAATACATGCTCGTTGTAAAATAAACTCAAAGTTCAGACAGCCAGAGGGGAAACCCACTCGGAAGAAAACTGTGTTGATTTTTTGGTGTTTTTTCCAGGTCTTTCTCTTTATATATTCCGGCTTATGTATAATATAAAGAACTGGTGTATTCTGGGGATATTTTTGGAACACAAACCTGGCCAGGTTGCCTCCCTGCCTTACGGCTTTGGCTTGGGGCAGTATCTCCACTGTGTCAAAAGATGCCTGGGCCTTATGTCTGCCTGACTGTAGCAGGAAGCCATCTGCAGCTTCTTCTGGCCTTGAGTTGGGGCGTCAGAGATCCTGGGGCCCTAGCTGGCTGAGCCTCCCACATGGTGGACGCTGAGGCCCAGGACACAGCCAGGCAGGATGGGGGGCTCAGCTAGACTGGTATGAGACAAGGTGGCCCTGGATGCTCCAGACCCCTGGAGGCCACAACACCCCCTGCCTGGCTGGCTGGCCCCACTGGCTATGGGTTTGAGTGGGTTGGGCTCTGGCCATCCGGCTGTGACGGGGTGGGGTGGATCCAGGGCAGGCACCGTGCTCTGAGGGAGCGGACAGGGCTGGCCAGAGAAAGAGGAGGGCTGGGGTCTCTAAAGGAGGGATTCCCAGCCTGCCAGGTTCTTCACCCCCTAGGAGGGAGAATGGTAGAGGTGAAAACCAGAAGCAGCCTGTGGAGGTGGGGCACTCAGCGTGCCTCCGCCGCTCCCCCTTGTGGGCAGGACTCTTTCTCGGCCGTCAGTGTGTATTTCTAAAGGGTAAGGCATGTTCCCAAGTTTTGGGTTCAAATCGTTAAGCTCCCTCCTCTCTGCTTCCCACTAGAGTGACTCCAGTTGGCAGGGGAGCGTCTGGGCGGTCTGGTCCCTGGTCCCATCCTTGCTGCCTGGTCTTGTGTGTGGGAGCTGAGGTACCGTCTTGGCTCCACCGTGGGAAAGTGGAGTCCTGAGTCCGTATCTAGAGCAATGCCAACTGTCGTCATTGGACTGTGTGTTCTCTCTACTTTCCTATGTTCCTTCCTCCCAAGCCTAAGTCAGCAGGGTGGGTCTCAGGGCTCTGGGGTGACACCTTCCTGGGGGCTCCAGGAAGCCCCACCTCTTCCATGCCTGTGTGGCAGTGGGTGGGAGGAGGCCTGCACTGTGGAAAAAGATTTTCAAGCAGCAGTGGGAGCCTTTTCTGTCCCATTGGTAGTCTGTGACCTTTTTCTTTGCCTCTAGGATTTTTTTCCATGGGGTAATTGTGCTCGGGGTCGACATCATTAGGAGTAACCTTGAGGAACTAATTGAGAATTGACAATGTGAAAGCTTTTAATTTGCTTCTCCTGATGGGATCCCTGTTTAATATGGTCGTAATTGCCAGTTTTTATGTGTCTGGATGTCTTAAATTTATGCCTAGGCTTTGAAGAGAATTCATGGGGAGCAGCGTGTGGGATAGATCAAGTAAGGCCTGCGCAGAGCTGGCAGGAGGCCTGCTGCATCCCCTCCCCGGGCCAAGCGCTGTGTGCTGGGAGCCTCTGTCGGGCCAGTGGGTGCCTCACAGGGCCGGTCTGGCCTGTGCTTGAGGTGGCAGCCCCAGACGCAGGACGGCAGATCTGGGCCTGAGCAGCAAGTGTTTATGGGCCTCTCCTGTGGCCTTCAGGGCTTCCTGGGCTCATGGGTTCTGCTGCCCAGCAGCCCTCGGTCAACAACCACCTTGCTGTGAAGTCAAGATCCCTAGTTCCTTCTTGGGCAGTTTTGGGTTGAAATCTCTGTAAGACTAAGGTGGGGGTCAGGTGACCCTGATGCAATAGCCCATCACAATGGACACACATAGTTAATATTTCAGCCATTTTCCTGGCCGATAATGTCCTCCTCCTTCTTGTTAGATGCTCTCTTGGCAGGAGAAGTGCAGGACCCTTGTTCAACAGGCCACCTCTTCAGTATTTCAGAACCTTCTAGAATCTCCCTCTCCATGCACCTCTGACATCCAGGTGTGTGAGAGGATGGTCTCTTTGGGCCTCAGCATGTCTGCCAAGCTTTGCCAAAGATCTGTGCTCTGTGTCCCAGGCCTCCTCTGGGCTCACTCTGCAGGGACCATGCTGCCCCAGGCCCCACGTCCCTGCATCCCCCAACTGCTTGCCCCAGGGGGTGCCACATACATGACAGAGTCCTGCTGTCACAGAACACACAGCTGGGTGCCCTGGAGGGCAGGCCTCAAGGGGGATGTGTGGGGGCAGGCCCTGAGGTGGGCAGACTTGTTGGGAGGGGGCAGGGAGGCCTGGGGGCAGCTAGATATCGCTCTGCCCCCCTCCCCCACCCCCACTGGGGCTGTGCTGAGGCTCCTTGGCGGAGGCCAGCCCTGCCTACAGGGAGGGGCACGGACATCTGCGTCTTTCCTCATCCTGGCTTGGCCCCCACCTGTGTGCTCAGAAGAGCCCTGGCCACTGCTCTCCTGCGTCCTGTGTGGGTACCCAGCTGGCCTGGTTCTGCCGGGTAGCCTCCCCCGGGCCTTAGTCTGTGGCATGTGCTCCACCGTGACTTGTGGGGCCTCAGAGGCCGGTGGCTGGGGGCGGGTTCTGCTCAGGCAAGACTGGAGCACTGGCAGGGCAGGCAGGGGCCTAGTCTCCACTTAGAAGTGCTGTGTTTTTGTTTTGTGAGGTGAAGGGGAAGTCTGCCCCAGGGTGTCCTTAGGGAGGCGGGACAGCAGGGCTGGAGGGCTCTTTGCCAGAGTGCTGAAGGGGCGCCAGGGGTGGGGAGTCAGCTGCAGGCGGAGGGTGTCCCTCTTCTGTTCCCTCATAACAGGTGGGCCAGGTTCTTGCCAAGCCAGGGCCTTTGAAGGCTCAGGGAGCCTGCCGGAGGCCATGTGGCCCATCCTGGTACTGCTGGGAGCAGAACTGCAGAGGAAGCAAAGGGAGCCTGCAGCCTGCCTGGGCGGTGGTGCTTAGGGCCTGCTAACGGCGCGGTGCGGAGCCCGATTCTCAGACCGCAGGCTTAGTGAGCTGTGCTGCCTGCTTAAGCTGGGTCTCACCCCTCCTGCTGCTGTTGCCAGCCCATGTCCTCACTCTTAGGTGCCACTAGAGAGGCCATGGTCTGTGTCTGTCCTGAAGCCGCTGGCTGGACAGGGAGACAGCCCTGGGGTGTGTTCTTGGGCAACCTCTGCAGACTTGATGGGTGCACCTGTGGGTCCTTGCATGGCTTGGCCGGCTGGGCCAGTCATTTCTCACAAGTACTGGGGCGGTGAGGCCAGCTAGGTTTGCCTGGACAGTTTTCTGTGTGGCTTTAAAGGCAGGGCCTTTTAGAAACTCTCTCTTTTATCATTTTGTTCCATCCCTTGGGCATGTGCAGGATTGATGTGTTTATGACAATCCTTAAAATCAGGACAGATCTGATTTTAATGAAGATTAATTCGGGCATTCATTTGTTCACAAATCTTGGCTGTGGTCTTTCCAGCTTCTCTGTGGCCCTCTCAGGAAGGCTGTTTTCTGTCACACCCGAAGGGGCTGCATCTCTGCTCCCGGCTCCCCCTCATCTGGCGGTTTCAGAGCTTCCTGGGTGGTGCTCCGTGCTGGACTCCCCTCCTCCTGCTCTGGCTGGAGCCTGCCCCTGCTCCCAGACTGCACTCACTGTGGGCACGTAACCTCTGTGTGTCCCCTTCAGTGGCCAGGCTCAGTCTTTGCCTGGGAAACCAGGGAGCTGGGATGGCCCTGCGTGGCCTAGAGCACCTGCGCACTCCCTTGGCAGGTGGTCACTTTCCCCTGACCCTTCTTGGATAACTCTTAGTCCAGAAGCACTCATACTTTCCCACAAAGCCAACTTCCTTGAATAAAGGGGATTCCTTCTAGAAGGTTCCTTTAGTCAGCAGTGCAGTCTCAGTTTGTCAGTTTCTCCAAGGTTTGGCTTAGGTTTGCCAGTCCTGGTAGCTGCTTCCCTGTTGGGTGGAAGGTGGGCACCTGACTCTGTGTCCATGCTATGTGCTGCCTCCAGAAATCACTCTGCCTGGCGGGGTGTGCAGGCCACAGCACCTGCCTTCTTGCCTCTCTCCCACAAGGCCTCTGGATACAGGAGGATGGTGGAGACACTTTTGAGGGTAAGGGGGTGATGAGGGCATCTTAGGTCAAGGCCTCATGCTCCTATGGCCAGGCTCTGTCCCACCATCCCAGCCATATTTCTGCTCTGGACTCAGTGAGGAATGAGAAATGGAGTATCCTGTCTCTGGTGAGATGTTCTGAATTCAGATATTGAGAGGGACAGTGAGTGATGACCTTCTGCGTGACGGTCTCGCCGTCCGTCCTGTTTGAAGGAACAACTGGTTCCCAGCATGGTTGTGGGAGAGCCGAGTGTCCGTGACACACGCCAGTGAGGGCCGCGATGAATCTCTTGCAGGCTCCAAACTCAGAGAAAGGCTCCCAGCCTTGTCTCTCAGTGTCTTTTAGAGACAGAACATTCTAGATCTGCAGAAGGTCTACTGGGTGAAGCACGGCCCCTCCTTCTGCAGTGGCCAAGAGCTGGCTGTGTCGGTCTGCATCACTCACTCTATCGATGATGCCAAGGCTTTGACGAGAGGTATGTGAAGCCTGCTATGAAAAGGGAAAGGCATTTTAACAGACACCGTATCAGCAAAGGGGACCTGAGCAGAACTCAGTTTCCTCTGTCCTTCCTGGCATTGGGGTAAACATGATGCCAGTGGGCAAAGGTGACCAACGGGACCAAAGAAGCAACAGTTCCAATGACAAATCCTTTTTCAAACCGTCTGATTTCTGCTTCTTTGATTTCAATAAAAATGAAGGAGGACTTCATTTAACTCTAGCTGACAGGTCATTAAGAATGACTTCTGGTCATGAAGTGATTCTTGGCCTGTAATTTGGAATGGGGAGAGGTTCTTTCAACAGCCTCCTGGTCATCCGACTCAGCTGCCTCAGCCATGAGACAGGTTTCTTGGTGCTCACTTAAATCAGAAAGTAGCAACAGCCTTGCAGCTGAAGCCAGTCACTCAGGCAATGAGTGATTTACTGGTAGAGACGTTGATTAGTCAGAAAACCCCAGATGCATCCACCCCATTAAGAAATGCATTTCTAGGCCAGGCACAGTGGCACACACCTGTAATCCCAGAGCTTTGGGAGGCTGAGGCAGGAGAATCCCTTGAAGCCAGAAGTTCAAGACCAGCCTGCTGAGCAACATAGTGAGGCCCTGATGTGTTTTTTGTATTTGTACAAAATATAAAAAAAATTAAAGGGGGCATAGTGTTGTGTGCCTGTAGTCCCAGCTACTTGGGAGGCTGAGACGGGAGGATTGCTCAAGCCCAGGAGTTGGAGGCTGCAGTGAGCTATGATGACACCACTGCACTGTAGCCTGGGTGACAGAATGAGACCCTGTCTTGAACAAAACAAAACTTGCCGTGACCTTTGCTTTTTGACTTGTCTGCTTTAGCTTTGACTAGACACATCCACCTGTTGGTGGCCATTGCTTTATGCTTTGTCTTCAGGATCGTACTGGTGAAGCCACATTCCATCTCCTGCTACAGTTCTTTGAAGAAATGCTTCAGGACTTGTTCTCACTTGTTTAAAATTTCCATTAAAAGCTCTTCTCTTGTCTGTCTGCAGCTGATCTGGGTGCAATGGTTTTGGTGCCCACTGAGTGGAAAGTTTTCTCAACTTTAAGATTTTGGTCACAGTTGTCTAAGCTGAACCAGTTGGGATATCTAGGGTGTTGCCTAGTATTCCTGCTGTTAGTTGTCAGTCCTCTTCAACTGGGACATGAACAAGATTAATTCTTTCCTTGCAAATTGGTGTGGATGGTCTGCTGCTCTGGGCTTCATCCTCAATATCATCCTGTCCCTTCTTAAAATGAGTTATCTATTGGGAAACTGCTGATTTCTTTGGGGCTTTGTCCCCATAACATTTTTGTCAAGCATCAGTGATTTCACCATTCTTGCCTGCAAGCTTCACCACAAATCTCATGTTTGTTCTTGCTTCAATTTCAGCAGAACTCATGTTGCTCTGGTAGGGGCTATTTTCAGACTGCTGTCTTATCCGTGTGAGTGCCTGAAACTAGATCCTGTTCAGACATATTATAACAAGTTAGTATGAGTTCATTTTGATGCAAAACAATTTGAAATCCATGCATAGTTTCTTCATAATATGCATTTTTCATGAACTTTTTGAAGACTCTGCATATATGTATGTTGTTACAGAGAACTTTGATGGGTGATCAGTAAAAGAGTTTGAAGCATGAAAATATATTCCATGAGGATGCAATGACAGGAGGGCAGGGAAGGGGGATGTGAACTGGAGAAGGCAAAAGAGGCATGTATCATTTCTGCTCAGGAAGAGTTCTGCTGCATCTATTGATGAGGGCAGTCAAGTCAGGAGCTATTTGGAGTCCAGGAGTGATTGGCCAATTTTATTGCTAAAGTCGACAAGTATAATATGCTGGCGATCCCAACCTCTGCAATTTTGTAAACTTTAGTTGAACATTTAATCTGTCAGCTTGGTTTTTCTTAATTCTCTTAAGAGGAGAGGGTTTCAAATTTGAGGTCCTGGCATAGGGGGATGGCTCCTGGCCTTGGAGGGCCACGAATCCTTATACCACCTGCTCCCTCAGGTCTGGACAGAAGCTGGGGTTCTGATATTTCCTTTTTTTTGGTAGGTGAGGAAACTAAGTCCTACCCATTGCTGTTCTTTGATTTTTGAGGGCTCTGCCACTCCCTGGAAAAGTCCCTCCCTGTCCCCACACCTGCTTGTTCTCTGGCATAGGTTCTGCTGTCAGCATTGTGCAGTTGGGGGTCTCAGCACGATAAGATGCTGTCTGTCCATGGGACCAGCCCTCCCCCAGCCTCTGCCCTCACTGGATGGCCCAGCAGCCTCCCCACTCAGGCGAGGCCTTGCTGGGTGAGCAAGGCAAGTGAGGCCCCACAGGGTCCTGGGTGACTGTCTGCCACAATGGGCACCTTCCTAGGTGCTCACTAGGGTGCCCTGGAGCCCACAGACATGCAAGTGCAGACCTGCCCCGTGGAGGAAGCGCCTCTGCTCAGAGCCTCCAGCACCGGCTCCCACACTGTGGGTGTGTAGGGTACTTGGGGAGGGGTGGGTAGACTCTGAATCCTCTCCTTTATTTTGGGATAATCAAGAGCTATGGCAAACCTTGGGGGAATAAAATGCTGGGTGTAGGGTCTGAAAGTAAAACAAGAAGTCGTTCTGGCTGGCTCCAGAACTCATGGGTGAGTGAGGGGATGGAGTGGGGTGGAGAGGTGGCTGCAGGAGTTTGGTGGGTGTTGGATGGGTTTGCTTGTCTGTGAATGCCCACTGAACTCCTGGAACATACCCGGTCCTGGGATGAGAGCGAGGAGCACAGAGACACATTGCTGTCTCTCAGATCTTGCAGTCAACTGAGCACCAACCCATGATCAATTCCATAAGTCAACAGGTAGTTTCAATCCAGGAAAGTAGTACAAAGAAAACAACATTGTGCTTCCTGAGAATGTATAATGGGGATGAGCCCCGCCCTAGAGTGTGAGGAGGCTTCCCTAAGATAGAAATAAAATGCATTAAAGTGCAGTTGAGAGCTTCCAAAAAGTGTCTTATAGGAGTTCCATGGGCCGAGAGTAGGGGGGAAAGAATGATGGAAAACCAGTGTTTGAAGAAATAATAGCTGAGAGTTTCCCAGCATTGAAGATACTAGTCCCGAGATAAAATAGGCTATGAGTTTCAAATAGAATAAATACAGTGATGGGCCACATACTGATATTTTGGGCAATGATGATGGTGGTCCTGTGAGATTATAGTACCATCAGAGTGCCTTTGGTGAAAAAAAGAAAAAGGAAAAAAATGATCAGGTATCTTTGGTGGGAAAAAATGATATACTATATTTTTACTGAACCTTTCCCATGTTTAGCTATGTTTAGTTATGCAAATACTTATCATTGTGTTACAGTTGCCTACAGTGTTCAGTGCAGTCACATGCTCTGCAGGTTTGTAGCCCAGGAGCAACAGGCTGTCCCATATAGCCTAGGAGTGGAGTAGGCTATACCATCTGGGTTTGTATAAGCACACTCTATGATGTTTGCACACCAAAATTACCTGAGGATGCATTTCTCAGAACATATCCCTGTCATTAATCGAT
The DNA here is from genome assembly GCA_963574885.1 of Lepilemur ruficaudatus. Lineage (NCBI taxonomy): Eukaryota > Metazoa > Chordata > Mammalia > Primates > Lepilemuridae > Lepilemur > Lepilemur ruficaudatus. Next base: position 16,440 of record CAUYRT010012273.1, on the reverse strand, counting down.
GCATAACTGTAAATCCACACTGAGACATGTTATGGTAAAACTGCAGAACATTGAGGATAAAAAAAAAAATCTTCAGAGTTAACAGAAAAGACAGAGTAACTAACTACAAAGAAAAGGAAAAAGCCCAGCAGATTTCTTCTCAGCAATCCCAAGTGCCACAATCAAAGGAGAACGAGCCCAGGTGCAGAGGGGAGGTAACTGGGGCCCGGAATTTTATAACCAGATGAACTACTAGTGAAGGGCAGAGGGCAAAGTAGAGACTTTTGAGGCTAATGGGAGCTTTAACTATCCTGGAAGCTCAGCATAAGGGTTATCGTTATGGGGCGTATGCCAACCAAGAGGAAAGGGAACTCAAAGGGAAGAGGAGAAGATAAACAGCTGTGAGAATGGAAATGGGAAAATGTCAACAAGTTTAGCTATTAATTGTTTAAGAAGTTATGTGTGCTAAAACAAGAGGTAAAAGTGCTAGACCAGGGCTGTCCAATAGACATAGGATGTGAGCCTTGGGTGCCAGCCACATATGCAATTTTACATCTTTTAGTAGCCACATTAAAAAAGAAAAGTAAAACAGGTGAAATTAATTTTAATATATTTTATTTAGCTGACTAGATTTAGAATATTGTTTCAGCTGTAATCAACATAAAAACTATGAGATCTTGCCGGGCGTGGTGGCTCACGCCTGTAATCCTAGCACTGTGGGAGGCCGAGGTGGGCAGATCGCTCAAGGTCAGGAGTTTGAAACCAGCCTGAGCAAGAGCGAGACCCCGTCTCTACTAAAAGTACAAAGAAATTAATTGGCCAACTAAAAAAATATATATATATATATAAAAAATTAGCCGGGCATGGTGGTGCTTGCCTGTAGTCCCAGCTACTTAGGAGGCTGAGACAGAAGGCTTGCGTGAGCCCAGGAATGTGAGGTTGCTGTGAGCTAGGCTGATGCCACAGCACTCTAGCCCAGGCAACAGAGTGAGATTCTGTCTCAAAAACAAACAAACAAAAAAAAACAGCTATGAGATCTTGTACATTTGCACTAAAGCCTGTGAAGTCTGGAGAGTGTTTTACACTGTGGCACGTCTCGCTTCTCATGGCTCCGTGTCAGAGGCTCTGCGGTCCCATGTGGCAGTAGCTGCTGCTGCGGACACTGGGATCTGAGCAGCAGAATCAGAAGGCGGGTGGAGGCTGGCAGCGGGGTCCTCTTGTGCTTGGGGACGCACATCTTGCCCTGTGATAGCAGGTGGTGCTAGCATAGCCCCAGGACAGGTGGGGCATTATTTACACTTTACGTTGTTCATGGAAGAGTTGAGGGTTTAGTGTTTAGGTTATCTGCCTACTCGGACAGCCCTTTAATGTTAAGCAGATTGACAAACTTATCCACCACTCACTCTTGTTGGTGGGTGTGAGCTGGTCTGGGGCCAGGTCTCGACCCAGGTAGGAGTCCTTCAATATGGCCACAAAGTTGTGACTTCATCTGGGCTTCACAGGGTGAGCCATTTGCTCTCAAGCTCAGGGGAGAGCCTGGGAAGGCTCCATGGGAGGTGCCCGGGGGGCCTTCCTCCAAGTTGGCCAGGGTGACCAGCCCCAGGTAACTTGGGCCTTGTTAGAACTTAAACCCCTAGTTGATGCAAAGTTGCTTAAAATGAGTAGGAATGACCTAATTATAACATTTTCTGTAATGGAGAGCTTGGGGTTAAGAAGAGAAAGCCACCTTCCTGCAGGCTTTGGGAGAGGAACTTTGTCTGAAGAGCCAGGGTGGCAGGCAGGGATGGGGACATGGCCCCGATGGGGGACAGTGCCTGCAAAAGGTGACTGCACCATTGGAGCTTCATATTGGACATCTGGTCTGATTTCCATGTAATTTGAATCTGCATTTTTATAAGCAGTGCATATAGACAGGGAATCAGGAGGAGAACCGTCTGCAGGAGGACTGGGCTCCCTCCTTGGCCAACCCAAGTCTGAGAGTATCTTCAGGCACCAGACAGATGCAGCGTCACACGCTTCAGAGCCAGAACCTGCCGATGATGAGCTCGATGTGGCATGTGGGGCTGGGTACAAATCGATTCCTACAAACCTTGCCAGAAAGAGTGTGAAGTATCTGCCCAGATGTGGGTGGAGACGAGGCAGGAGCCGCTGTGTCTCACGTTGGGTTTATGTGGGTTAGATTTTAAATTTTTGATTTGTTTTGTAGACACTTTGGGCATTTTCCATATGAGCACACAAAGACTTACTTAAAAACAGATTTCTGACAGATGTCTGTCCTTGTTGTTTTAACAGCTCTCAGCTTCTAAAAACATGAGTTGAAGATGTGTTATTATTTCTTTTTTAAAGAGATCTTTGCAGTTCTGGTTCTTTCTGTGTAATGTCACCCCTGTTGCCCCTGGGGCTTTTTTGAGATTTAAGGGGCTGAATCTTTGATCATAACAGCTATATGTGACTGTGCACGTATCGTGATTTTAGAGTGAAGACATCACCTTTTGCTGTTCAGAGTGAGGAACTCTTGAAGACCTGTGCACAGGACAAGGCCTGTCTCGGTGGGTGGGGGACGTCTGGCCTGGCTGGGGGCAGGAAAACCAGAGCCAGGGCTGGGGAAGATGAGGTGCAGAGCTGAGAAGGGGAGGGCAGAGGGAGGCAGGTTGCAGGGTGTAATGGGAGGAGGTCTTGGCGGGAATTCCCATGTGCTTGTCCATTTTTTTGAGTTGAAGGTGGAGTGACCTGGCACAAGCTCTGTGCTCTTATTTTATGCTGTTCTTAAAGCTGTGTTCTGTGCTGTTCACATTGTCTCTAGTTTTAGGACAAACTGAACACACCAGTGCTTTTGAGGGTTCTGTGGGGAATGTGCAATTCTGCCAAGACGTCCAAGTTCACCACTGCTTGGGTTTGAGAGCATCTGGAGGTCTGGGGTGATTACGAATTAATTAATATGTTTCCAGTTTAACATGGCAGAAGACCAAGATGTTAACAGTGTTTCCACTCTGGGAAATGTTAATTTTCCTCTTTACATTTTTCAGAATTTCCATACCTTTTATAATCAAAAGTTATATTTAAAAATCATTTTGTGTTTAGTACACTCTGTCAGGGCACAGTCACCCTTAGAAGGTTTGAGTATAGTAAGTTGGAGTGGAATTTTCTTGTTTGCCTTTGGGTGATTGGTGAATGCTGTTTGTCAGCCACTTGTTCTTGAGCCTTCTGTCCCCATGGCAGGGCTGTTGTGGGGAGAGGTGCTGGCCTGGGCCCAGGGTGGGGGCACCCTGAGCATCAGCCTGGGGACATGGGGGTCTTCTGTGGGCAGGCTGCGGTTGCGCCCTCCTCTAGTCACATGGACCCCAGGACAGTGCTCTGCAGGTACCCAGCCCCCTTGGGCTGTCCAGAGAGGCCTGGGGGGCTGGGATGGTTCCTGGGTAGGTGCTGGGTGCCCTTGGGGAGAAGCCTCGAGGAGGGATGTTTTGGGAGTGTGCAGCGTCCTTGGTCCAGGCAGACAGTTTGTTCTGCTGCCCCAGGCCCATCCCTTGTGTGTTTGACCCGCTGCAATCGATGAAGCCCTGAATACTTGCCCCCTGTCCTTAGGGGAGGAGAGATGGCCGGAGCATGTCCTGGGGTGCCCAGGTGCAGGGCCTTTCTTGTCAGTTTTTCCTCACCCAGTCCCCAGTCGGTACCCAGGCCAGGCTGCCCTATGTGGCTCTGTGGCCCCACCACTGTCCTGCCTGTGCCATGTGATGCTGGGGCAGGGAGGCCTCTGTGACAGTGATGCTCTAGCAGAGAACTGAGTAGGGGCTGAGCCTGGAGGTGTCTGGAGGGGGCTGCCAGGGTAAAGGCCTGGAGGCCGGAACATGCAGCCCATTTGGAGAGCAGCCCCGGCCAACGGTGAAGGGCAGCAAGGGTGTCGGGCTGGAGGGATGTGATGTTGAGTGAGGGCTGGCGGGAGCAGGTCACGTTGTAGACGCAGCCAACGGGCTGCTCAGGGGCCACGTCCCTGCGAGGGTGGAGGGATTGCTCCATGTCTCATGGCAGCACTTCTTGGAACCAGACTCACCATCACTACCATCCTTCTCAGCTTGCAATCTCCTGTTCTGGCTGGGTGCAGTGGCTCAGGAGGATTGCTTGAGGTTAGGAGTTCAAGACCAGCCTGGGCAATATAGCAAGATGCTGCTCTGCAAAAAATAGAAAAAATTACCTGGGTGTGGTGGCATGTGCCTATAGTGCCAGCTACTCTGGAGGCTGAGGCAGGAGCATTGCTTGAGCCCAGGAATTCAAGGTTGCAGTAATTGAGCCACTGCTTTCCTGCCTGGGTGACAGAGTGAGACCATGTCTCTAAATCTCCAGTTCTTTGGAAAGTCGTTTGATTCCTCTTGGTCACGTTAACACACTACAACAATCACAACCTTTGCCATCCAGCACTGTCAGATATCCACAGAGGCCATGCACCCTTGGGGCTTCCTTCTCCTCACCAGGTCACGTTCCCACTGTGGACAGGTTGCTCCCAGAACCCACTTTCCTTCCTCCGTAGACCCCTCTAGGCTTCCACTGAGCTGACCCAAAGGTTGTGGGTGGTCTCCCACCCCTGCCATCCCTCTGGCTCTGTCATCATTGTCATCCTGGTCAGGGTCCACTGCTCTCAGGCTGTTCAGCCCTGCAGAGCCTCCTCCCCCAGACCCTGGAGGACACATGGCCATCTGCTAGTGGCCCTGCAGCCTAACCTTAATGGTGTCACTGAGCAGGCCCAGCTTCCACACCTGCAGGGTGGGGACTGCCAGCATTTGCTGGATTAAGACAGAGCCCCCAGCATGGCCTTCCCAGGTGAGCTTTTGTCCATTTTTAAATTCAGTTGTCTTCTTAATGAGTAGTAAGATATGCGTTCCTTACATTCTAGGTGTAAGTACTTTGAAATATACATGTTTGGCAAATACCTAGTCTATGGCTTGACTTTTCATTTTCTAATAGGATCTTTGAAGAGCAACCTTTTTAATATTGATGAAGTCTAGTTTATTGATTTTTTTTCTCTTATAGTTCATGCTTTTTGTGCTGATTTAAGAAATCTTTGCCAAGCCCAAAGTCACTATGATTTTTCTGTTTTGAGTTAATTTTTTGATTTTTTTTTTTTTTTGTATATGGTATGAAATAGGATTTTGTTGTCCAGGCTAGAGTACAGTGGCGTCATCATAGCTCACTGCAGCCTCGAAGTCCTGGGCTCAAACTATCCTCCTACCTCAGCCTCCCGAGCAGCTGGACTACAGACTCTGCCACCACGCTGGCCTGAGGATATGTTTTGCACATGTCCGGTTGTTACAGCACTATTTGTGAAAAGAGTCTTCTTTTTCTACCAGATTTCTTTAGCACCCTTGTCAAAAATCAGTTGACATGTATGTGTGGGTTTATTTCTGGACTCCCTATTCTATGGCATTCCTCAGGCATCATGACAACCAAAACCATTCCTGAATAAACCCAAACACCCACTTAGGTGGGCACTGACCGTGGGTTAGTTCTAAAAACTGAAACCCAACGCACAGCCTTTCCACTGTTGGATTATATAACCAGGTAGTGAGATAGCACTTGTAGAAAGGGATACGCTGTCTTATGACACAAAGTCTGTGCCTCTTAAGGAAGAACATTCCAGGCATCAGAGGGGAAAGGGTTCCACTTTAGCTCCTTTGGTTTGGGATGCTCCGATGCCCCTTTCCTGCTGGACTTGGCCCTCTTCTCACCAGAGCCCTGCGATGGGCTCCTTTGTGGATGTGGGCTAGGTTCTGGCCTGGGCCCTCTGCCCTGTCTGGCTATAGGATGGCCTGGCACTTGGGGTCTGCCCTGCCCTCGTCACCACCTCCAGCCCCTGCCCAACCTTCAGGAAGTGTCTAGAGGCGGGAGGTGGCCAGGAACTGACAGGGGGACGAGCCCATTTGCAGAAGCTGCCTGGGCCCCGTTTTTTTCCGCCTCTGTCCCCAGGGCTGTGGTGGGGTCCAGGAGCCCATGGGGTGTCCAACTCTGCTATTGCTGCAGGGGCGTCATGTGAAGAGTTTTAATTATTTTCCACTCTCATTGAAGGGAGTCTTTTTGTCCTTGTTTTCTGATTTTTCTTCGTTCATTTGCTTGTTTTTTTAACCCTGACTTGAGAATCTGTGTCTGAATTACTTTTCTGCAGATCCTTTCCTTGTTTTTTTCTGAGCAGACACCCATTTGGTTTTCTTCTGCCGTATGTTGAGCCTCTAGAACATCCATCCATCTACATTTTTCCTCTAATAATGCATGAAAACAAAGTATAGGGTCTTGCTGAACTATTTTGCAAATAATTTTACCCTCTGATAAAGCGACACATTGGTGAGAGCTGGTGTTCTTTCAAGAGAGTTATTTTTAAAGAAGGATGGAATCATTCTAGTCGTCTCTCTGCTCCATGCCGTCGCTAACAGGCACCAGTACAAGTCAAACATGTCTGAGTTTTATTCGCATTATTTGATCATTTGGACAATAATCACAATACGAAAGAAGGATGTGCAGGGGATGAATCTGTGAGCCCTGCCTCTCCCTGGCCGGGCAGCCTGGAGGGGCTGCAAGCAAGCTGGACCCACGTGTCCAGGGACTATTCTGCCCTCTCCCTGTGGTCATTCTCTGCCCCTTCCTTCTCCACTCAACCCCAGATGAGCTCCCCACACGGCTCTCCAGCTGCCCACCCCTCCACTTCTCCTAAGGAGTGGGACCCAAAACTCAAACATTTCAGCAGCAAGAAGAGCCAAGCCCAGCTCTAGACTAGGGCTGTGCTGCACGTACCTTCCTTCATGTTTCATGTCAAAACACTGTCATCTTCCCTCTGCGTCACTTTGGTGGACAGTGGACACCATGTCCTTTTGGTGGAGCCACGTGGAACTCTGCTTTACACAGAAAGATCAAAGATATACCTGCCTTATGTGGGGGTGCCTGTCCTTCCCGAGGGCAGGCAGAGGGGGTGACTGGAATCAGTGCCATGTCCCGGAGGGTGGAGGAGTGGAGTGGCAGCAAAGTGCAGGGTGGAGGTTGTTTCCTCCAGCCCCATCCCTGCATCTTGCTGGCAGGTTCAGGGCTCTGGGCCACAGGATTCAGGTCCGGGGCCACCTCTGTCCTGCCAGTGTTTCACCTGCACCACAGGAAGACTGGTCAAGAGATCACCCAGAACGTGAGGTGATGCCTGTTCCCGAGGCACTGGGAGGCACATAGGGAATCCTTCAGCCCCCAAGTGTGTCCTGGGAGCATGTGAGCCCAGGGACACCCCCGTCCAGGGGCCGGGCAGCCAGGCAGGCCCTCAGAGTGTCTAGTAGGGCTCAGGCCACACGATGTTTGGAGCAAGTAGGTAGGATAAATGTGCTGATGTGGGGTTTCTCATTCCCTCTCACTCCCCGCTTGTACCGTGGTACATCCGGGTCCTTATGGAATGTGGGAGAAGGGTCCTTCATTCCTTGTGGCTGCTGTGACCAAGTAGCACAAAGGTGGGGCTTAAAACAACGAGAATCTGTTCTCCCACAGTTCAGGATACCAGAAGTCTGAGATCAGGGCGTTGGCAGGGTTGGTTTCTTCTGCTCTGTTCTCCCACAGTTCAGGATACCGGAAGTCTGAGATCAGGCGTTGGCAGGGTTGGTTTCTTCTGGAGGCTCCCAGGGAGGCTCTGTTCCTTGTCTCCTCCAGCTCTGCCACTCCAGGCAGTCCATCACCCAGTCTCTGCCTCTGTCTCCACCCGGCTGTCTCCTCTGTGTGTCCTTTCCCTTAAGGACTCTTGTCTCTGGATGTAGGGCCCACCCAGATAATCCAGGATGGTCTCATGTTGAGATTCTTACCTTTCTTCCATCTGCAAAGACCATTTTTCCACAAAAAGCCTTATTCACACATTCTGGGTGTACTTCTGGAGAGCACCGTTCGACCTACTAGAGGTGGGTAGGAACCCTTTCTGGGGTCCCAGAGCAGGCCCTGGAGAGCATCTTTGCCTCATTCCAAGGCCTCTTCTTATGTCAAATTAGGTCCTAATTATGACAAAAGTGCCACACTGTCCCATCCACACACACCTGTCCACGGCTTTGGTGAGGGAGTTTGGCTATGACAGAGGGGACCCTTGTCCCAGCAGACAGAAGGGTCCAGTCTAGACTGCATTTACGTGGCTGTGGGAAAGCAGAAAGCAGATCTGGTCAGACCAGAGAACCTGGTGTTCCAAACCCATATGTCCCTGGGAGGAAAGACGGCAGGAATGTGCCTCTCAGCATCACCTGCTCATAGCAGACAAGTCTCCAAAGGAGATATGCAAATGGCCAAAAAGCACATGAAAGGATGCTCAACATCATTAGTCATCAGGAAAATGAAAATCAAAACCACAATGAGATACCACTCCACAGCCACTAGGATGGTTAGAATCAAAATGAGAATAGCAGTGTTGGCGAAGGGGAAGAGAAATCAGAACCCTTACCCACTAACTGCTGTTAAATGACTGGTAAATGGTACAGCTTCTTTGGAAAACAGGCTGGAAGTTAAACATAAAATCACCATATGACCCAGGAGTTCCACTTGTAGATATATAACTGGAGAATTGAAAACATATTTCAAAAACTTGTTCATAGCAACACTATTCATAATAGCCAAAGGGCAGAAGCAACCCAGATGTCCATCAACAGATGACTGGATCAACAAAATGTGGTATATCCATACAGTGGAACACAAAAAGGACTGATTTATGCTACAACATGGATGAACCTTGGAAACATTAACAGTGAAAGAAACCAGACACAAAAGGCTACATCTTATATAATTCTATTTACGTGAAATATCCAGAACAGGCAAATCCATGGAGACAAGATATAGATTAGTGGTTGATAGAAAGATGACTGTTCATGGGTATGGGGTTTCTTTTGGGGGTGAGGAAAAGCTCTGAAATTAGATCATATGATGGTTGCACAACTCTGAGAATATACTAAAAACTGCTGAGTTGCATACTTTAACTGGGAGAATTTGATGGGATGTGAATTATAGCTCAATAAAACTGCTATTTCAGAAAGTGAAGATTGCTTTCTTTTGGGAAAGGCAGCTGGGCGTGTTGCCCTGGCCTGTTGGAGCTGCCTGTTCACAGACCTTCCGGGACCAGTGCCCAGTGGTCAGCTCGGGTGGGGTGTGGGATGCTGGGTCTCAGTGAGGGGCTTGGTGACTAGCACAGGCAGTGACCACCCTGAGTTTCTACGTCCCCCTACAGGGGAAACAGGTCCTGAAACATGCAGTATCTCCACCTGCCACAGCCAGTGGGGCCTCCTTAAATGCTGGCTTCTGGCAACATCCCATCTTTTAGATCCTCGCTAGTGGGAAACTCCTTGGAATTCCCTGTTCTTTCCTGGGCAATATGTCCCCAGGACCCAGGCTGGTCGACCCAGGATCAGGGCTCCTCTGGGTATGGGCCGGCCTTTCCTAATACACTTCATCCCAGCCCCATGGGGCTGATGTACCCGGGAGTGCAGGACACTCCTGGGCCTGCAGTCTGAGCGGACATAGCAGAGACCAGGACAGTTGGACTGGCTGTTATAACCCACCTGTGAAAATCCACTTGGCCCAGAACGTAGGGCCCCTGCTTGGGCTCATTAGTTGTTCCTCTGGTTAAAGAAAAAGCTCAGTTCATGTGTGGGCTTAGCACACATCCTCGTGAAGAAGAGGGATAACTCACAGACCAGCAGTTTAAATGTCCATTTCCCACAAGCAGATTTCCACGCATCTTAGGAGCAGAGAGGACTGCACCCCACCACCTTACTGCTGTCAGCCAGGCAGAGCCTGAGGCTCTGGGGGCTCCCAGAGGCAAAACCCAAGGGCACTCACTGGCACTGTGGGGATGGAATTGATTGTCATCCCAGCAAGTTTGCTATTTAATAGTCAGTTTTAAAAAGAAAATGTATTTTAAAGAATCTTTAAACCTACTGAAGTTCAAAAATGAGACCTACTGCAGTTTAAAAACCTAACTGTCAGATATGGGTTTATTCCCTTGACTCCCATTCCTTTCTTCCACAGTTATGGGACAACCATGCAGACAGTTTCTTTCTGATCCCACGGCAGCTGCTGCAGTTCAATTTTCTGCAATCAGTGTTAGCGGCATATCATTTTGGAAGTTTTATGTGAAAATTGATTTTCCTTTTGAAAACTCTTTGCTAGATGCTCAATTATCTCCAAACATTGTGTTTGGGTTGGCTTGCAGAACAAATGCCACAGTCAAGGCCCCATGCCCAGTGCAGCCCATGTCCAACACATGGCAGGGGCTGCCTCGCCCTCAGGGGGGTGACCCGGCCTTGCCCCAGGGCTGGGTCTGGCTTCGCAGAAGCATCTCCTTTCACAGTGGGGTCTGTCTCCACATCAGAGACTGGACTGAGTTAGGGCCCCCTGCCATACCCCAGGGGGCAGGGCCTCTGTAGTTGGAGGGTTTTCTCCTGAGCTCCAGAGCGGGCAGTGGCTGTGGGGAAGGCCACTGGCTCTTCTACACCATCGCCTGCCCCTGAGCTGGCTGTGGCTTGTGTTTGCAGGTGAGACCAACTCAGCTGGGAGAAGGAGTGCGGGACAGCAAGTGTGAGGAACTGATTTATTGGGGTGTCTAAACTGGTCCTCAAATCTAAAGCTGCTTGGGGCAATGATTTATTAGGTCATTAAATATGAAATGTCCGATTTTGAATCAAAAGTGTAGTTATTATATCTCAAACAGGAAGCAGTACAGTTAATTAAAGTATGCGCCTAAACTATCAACACAGTTTTGCCATTTTAACAGTAGCTTGTTTATGCCGGCAGCAAAGAAGCCTGGAGAACGAGTGGTGATGAGATCGTGACAGGTGTTTTCCACAGCTTGTTGAGAATTTAATATTTTCCTTTCAAGAAGTGGTCCAAGGCCTGGAAGAAGTGGTCCAAAGCCTGGAAGAAGTGGCAGTCAGATGGTGCAAGGACTAGGGAATATGGTGGATGACAGAGAGTTTCCAAGTGCAGCCTCTGTCGCTTGAGCAGCGTTGTTTGTGCAACATATGGAAGCATTGTCTTGCAAGAGGATTGGCCTGTCTCTATTGACCAATCTTGGCTGCTTAATTGCAAGCATCTTCATCATTTCATCCAACTGGTTGCAGTAGGCATCTGCTATAATTGACTGTCTAGGTTCATGAAGCTGTAGTGGATAATACCAGCGCTGGACCACCAAACAGACACCATTAGCCTTTTTTTGATGAATATTCAGTTTTGGACTGTGTTTCGGCGCTTCATCTTTATCCAGTCGTTGTACCAAACGCTTGTGATTGGCAAAAAGAATCCATTTTTCATCACATGTCACAATATGGTTTAGTTTTCATTTCATGTATATGAATTACATTCCTAGTTGAAGTGTAAGGTTCTTGTTTCCTACTGATATGCCCCCTCTGTGTTATTTCCCCTTCCCTTTTCATTTTCACAGTTCGTTATTCCCATTTATCTAACCAGTATTGAGTTCATTATTATGAAAGTAAGATGTGGGCCTAGGCTTTAGGAAGCTCATAGTTTGGTTTTGATAAGATCAGAAAGAGTACTGAACCATGAGACACAGATCTCAATACTGTATGTGGGTTATTCTTGCTTCAGTCATTTCTCTGATTCAGTACCCACAGTTTTGGATAGGTTGCTACATCTAAATTCCTGACAACTATTTTTGGCCGTAGAATGCCGGTATCAGTGACTGTGATTAGGAATGATCAGATAAGTAAAGGTAAGGTAGAAATTTTAGGTTCACTATTTTGTAAGGATAAGCGCATTTCCCCCATTCCTCCCTTACCAGGATAGCAGGAGTTCTAGGGACTCAAATTGTTATTATACAGTTATTACACTGAAAGGAATCCAAGCAGTAAAGCAGTATATAAAATAACAAGTGTAGTTATGCACTCCTTTCCCCAAAACAGTGGGTATTCTTGTCTATTGTTCATAGCTAACCCAAAGCATAGTGGCTTGAAACAACAATAATTATTTTGTTATTCTCTGTCAGGGTTCTGGAGGTTGTCAAGGCCCAGTTAGGTGGCTCTCACTTGGAATCTCTCGTGCAGTGGCAGTCTGACAGTGCTGGGGCTGGAGTTATACGAGCTAGCTCACTCTTGTGCACCCTGCTCAGGTGGGGAAGAATGTAAACAGCTGAGAATGGGGACAGCTGTGTCTTCTTAGTATCTCCTAGTCTCTGTGTGGTCTCTCCAGTGTGGTGGTTTCAGGGTAGCTGGACTTCTTAAGTGCCTCAGAGCTCCAGAGGCAGGATTTGCAAAGTTAAACAATGTTCAGATACTGAGCATTTTACAAATGTAATGTATCTTATAAATGTAATCAGACAACCACATAAATACACAAATAACTTTTTATACAGTGAATTGTTTTAATGTAAGCCTGATTGTTCTTTAAGATCTGATTAAGAGTTAACTCAGTCATGCTGCTCTAAGTAATCTCTTATCCTTCTCTGACCTTACAGTTTCTCTAGATGAAGAAATCACCATTATTAGCAAAAAGTGCAGGAAAGAATTGCGAACGTTTCCCCCAACAACTACAGAAATAGTAATTAAAAACTTTAACAAGCGTATGTTAATTTAGCTTAATCCTCTATCTCTGAGAAGATTAACCATCTATTCAGGTTAGATTTCCCACTGGGTATTGGTTACTGGATAATTCATAAGGGTATCTAAAACGTCTGTTTCTGGACCTCTCTGATTAATCTCTAATTAAATTCTAAATAACATCACTTTTATTAGGCAATGAGTCAGCCTGAATAAATTTATGTAGCCAAAATTATGCATATATTCTGAAAATGCAGATAATCAAAGCTGAAAAAATGTACTAGTAATACAAAGATTGGAAATGTGTTAGAATCAAGTCTTTGGTGAAGATTGAGATGCTGGGTTTAAGTATTTTAAAGAAGTTTAAGAAATGTTTTGGTAAAAGGCAGAAGACTGGCTAATGGGGTTTAATATGCAAAAGTCCAGATGAAAGTAATCCAGAACTAGAGGACATCATGGAAGTCAGTCTGCTTAAAATAGAGTTGTTAAATAGGATAAGGCCATTTTATAGTAGCCTTCCAAGCACGCACAAAAAAATACGATTAAATACGTTCATGAAAGGGACTGAAACCCAGCAAAATAATTTAGTAATTTCTAGGCAGACAAGGCTTCCTGATTATCCCAAACACCCAAAAATCTCTAAAATCCCTATACCAAAGCATATAAATCAAGAGTGAAGAGCATTATTCTCTTTCGAAGGCCACAAGTGGCATTGCCACTGTCCTTTCTTTTCCTTCATACCCTCACAAAATCCTACCAATTTGGGGCAAAACAAAATTCATTTGCAATATAAAATTATCTTACATTCTTAGGTTTTTTTGTTTTTGCTTTTCTGTGTGCAGGTTTTTGTTTTGTTTTGTTTTTTGGTTTGTTCATGTAAGTAATAAATAGTTTTCAGTGAACTTACTTTGAAAACAATTCAACAACCAAAAAACCTTCAGTTCCTTGTTATTCATGTAGAGAAGCTCTTGGCCAGCCTTCACTTAACCAACCATCATAATCAACCAAAGCTCTCTAGATTCCCCTCTTAAACTGACAAGGGATGCTAATTAGGCTAATATCTCATACCCTCCATTGGAAGTGTATGAGAGTAGATTAGTTTGTTCCCCTGTTTATACCAGCTGTTCTTACAATTATGCAGTTTAGTTATATATTATCTAAACTAACAAAATAGGAGTGTGAAGAGTTATTTCTATAAAAAATGTGTTGCAAAAAACAGGTTACATGTTTTGGTACAATTTAAGGCAATTTACTTAAAAGACAGATGCTGTTAAATTGGGTATAGGTAAAACCGTAAAAGATTTGGGGAAAGTAAAATATTAAGATTTGACTCACAGATTATAACTGTCTTTTAAGGTCTCCCTCCATTTTAAAGAAATCAAAACTGGAAATCAATGATACATTATGGGTGTGGTTTATGCATGAAAATCTGATGCAGATTGTCAATTCATGGATTTGTGCGCAAAGAAAAGGCCTTTGCCCTAGATCATGGTTTCTCAATTCCCGGCACTACTGACATTTTGTTGGTTCCACAAACATCCTTTGTTGGGATGGGGAGATACTGGTATATGCATAGAAGGATGTTTAGCAGCATCCTTGGCTTCTCTACTACCCACTAGATAGCAATAGCACCCTCTTTCCAGTAGTGACAATCAAAAATGTCTCTAAACATTGCCAAACATCGCTGGAGGGTGAAATCACTCCAGTTAACAACCCCTGCCTTATACCAAATAGTTGATGAATAAGTGTATGTCTGTCTATTTTGATTCAAGTAAAATGTTTAGGTAATCAGTTTTTGATAATTTTTACTATAACCAATTTTTAAAAATTGATCTACTAGTTCAAATTAAGTTATTTAAGATGGCTTTTCCCACTGGACATGGTGGCTTATACCTGTAATCCTAGTGCTTTGGGAGGTCAAGGTGGGAGGATCACTTGGGGCCAGGAGTTCAAAGTTACAGTGAAATGGCTTTTCTGTACTCAACAGGGAGACAAAAAAATCCTTCAACTGATAAAGCACCGAAATAAGATAGCTTTACTTTATATAACATGATATTCTCATCTCTTCCATATCCTTTTTTGAGATTATGGCAGAAGCAGAGGATTACTGAGTAGGTCCAAGCAAGAAGAGGAGGAAGTAGCAAAGGGAAAAAAAATGGTATTTAAGAAACAATTCCCAGATGGCTGGAAGAGTAGCACAAAAAGGAAGCTTACTATTTCTTGCTTACTTAGTCCTGTTCACAGCAATGTTTATTGCAGGCCAATCCAACACCAGACAAGAGGTTCCTATGCATAAACGCCAGAATGCTTAAATGTCCACTGGTAGACTAGTAGATGCATGGTTACAGTAAATTATGGTTCATTCATTTATGATGCTCAGAAAAAATGAAGTATGTCTTTATGTGCTGACACTAGTATATACTGTTAAATAAAAATACATTGCAGTATGATATCATTGTTGAGTAGGCATTAGAGAATACAATATGTATATGCAAAAAAAAAAAAAATACTCGAAAGGATTGTTTGAGCTCAGAAGTTCAAGACCCACCTGAGCAAGAGTGAACCCCTGTCTATACTAAAAATAGAAAGAAATCAGCTGGACAACTAAAAATATATAGAAAAAATTAGCCAGGCATGATGGTGCATGCCTGTAGTCCCAGCTACTTGAGAGGCTGAGGCAGAAAGATCCCTGAGCCCCAGAGTTTGATGTTGCTGTGAGCCAGGCTGACGCCATGGCACTCTAGCCCGGGCAACAGAGTGAGACTCTGTCTCAAAAAAAAAAAAAGAAACACCAGAAACACCACGTTTTGTTTGTTCGCTAGCTATTGGTTGTTTGGGATATCTCCAGGTTGGAGAAAATTTATGAATAATGCTTATGTTACATTTGCATGCAACTTTTTGTGGGAAAATGTTTTCATTTCTCTTGGATAGATAGCTAGAAATGGAATTGTTGGCTTCATGGTAAGTTTATTTTTAACTTTTTAAGAAACTACCAAACTGTTTTACTTTCCCATCAATAACGTATTAGGGTTGTACTTTTCCACATCTTTGTCAACACTTGTTATTGTTTGTCTTTTTTATTATAGCCATTCTAGTGGAAGTGGCCATTTCTCTAATGACTCATAAAGTCAAGCACGATGTGCTTACTGACCATTTATGTATCTTCTTCGGTGAAATACCTATTCAGGTATTTTCCCATCTTATATTGGGTTGTTTCTCATCATATTACTGAATTGTAAGAGTTCTTTATATATTCTGGTTACATGTCTTTTATCGTATGATTTGCAGATATTTTCTCCTAATCTTTGGCTCGTCTTTTCTTTCTCTTACTCATGTTTTAAAGTGGCAGCCTTTCAACTCTTGTTAAAATTGATGCTTGTTTCAAAGAATCATGGTGACTAATGAAATGGCAGAACTCTACTCTGTTTTTCACCCTTATTTCAGAAAATACTTATATAGTTCTGGAGTTTGCTTGCTTAGTGATACTAAATGACCATGTCACTATGTCACCAATATCCTGGTGGGTGTATTAGGGGAGTTGATTTGTCACCATACCGCTGACAGAAGTGTCATCTTTTATTGTAATTCTTTTCTTTTCTTTTCTTTCTTTCTTTCTTTTTTTTTTTTTAAGAGACAGGGTCTTGCCTTGTCACCCAGGCTGTAGTACAGTGGCCAGATCATAGCTCAATGTTCCTCAAACTCCTGGGCTCAGATGATCCTCCCATCTCACCCTCCCAAGTATCTAGGGCTACAGGTACAAACCATCATGCCCAACTAATGTTTTAAAATCTGTTTTTGTTGAGACTGGATCTTGCTATGTTGCCCAGGCTGGCCTCAAACTCCTGGCTTCAATTGATTCTCTTGCCTTGGCCTCCCAAAGTGCTGGGATTACAGGCGTGAGCCACTACACCTGGCCTATTATAATTCTTTA
>CAUYRT010012271.1:0-74581 GCA_963574885.1 Lepilemur ruficaudatus | reverse complement strand
ATAACCTAAAACCAAATTGCCTGCCTAAAAGGAAGGAGGTCAGACATACCTCATCATGCCCCCCTCCCTTCTTGGAGGCATCCTTTGTGACCCATTGATAGGCCTAAGGGTATGCAAGACAAACCTGCAGGTCCTCAATTTACACAACAAATCTATGTCTGGTGGATTATCTCTGATAACACCTCCTTATATTAAAACATCCCAAGCCTTTGGACAAAGCTTCATGTCTGAAACCAATTACAAGCCAAAGAGTCTTTAAACCCACCTATAACCCGTAAGCCCCCCGCTTCAAGATGGCCCACCTTTCCAGGCCAAACCAATGTATGCCTCCCATGTATTGATTTATGACTTTACCTGTAACCGCTGTCTCCCTGAAATGTATAAAACCAAACTGTAACCCAGCCACAGTGAGCCCACTTGCTCAAGGCTTCTTGGAAGTGGCTCCGGGTCATGGTCCTCAAATTTGGCTCAGAATAAACTTCTTTTAAATATTTCAGAGTTTGGATTTTTCCATCCACAACATGTACACTAAATATCATACATAGAGATGGAGACAGAGACAATATGAAGAAAAACAATATAACTGGAAGGTGGCAGGTAACTTCATACTCACTGTAAACAGAGAAGTGGATTAGTAAAAGATTTATACCAAAACAATGCCAGCAATTAGAAAAAAACTGAAAGGACATTAAATGTAAAAGTTTTTAATATGAGTTAAATCTGAGATTCAAAATTCAGCTAAGAACTCATTAGTCTTTCCATTTCTTAGTTTCAATTTTAAATATATATAGCAACACTTTCTCTGCAAACCTGCTAATATGATTGGAAACAATGTATATAAAAGCAACGACCATTGTGTTAGATACTAACTAGACACTGATAAATAGTCCCTAATCGTTTTAGTGCCTAACAATATTCCAAATATAAGTCACATGAATAAAAATTGTACTCTTCATAAAATAGTGATCAGCTGCATCCTCCTCACTAGGAGGTTGGCTGCTAATACAAGACTAGCTGATTTTTTCTTTTTTAATGAATGAGCAAAAAACTTTAAGTACATTAAAACCAATACTAACAATATCATAGGTAAATCAAAGGCTTCTCTAAAACCACACATCAAGTGAGGAAGGGAAGCAGCCATGAATTGGGACTGTGTATTCAGTCAGAATGTGCATGAGTCGGCTGATAAAGGGCACAGTGAAATACCACTCCAGCTTTTGGGTGGCAGACGTGGAAACTCAGAGTGACTGAGACTGAAGAGCTTTCAAGAGACCACGTAGCACAACTCACAGATGAGCAGGTAATTCCCTGTACTTATAGGTCAAGCATAAGGGGCTATATTGGCCTTTTTGAGCCTGGTACTGACATTTAAAAAGCCTGTGGATTTTATGTTTTGTTTCCTTCGACAAATTCAGTCATCCAGTTGGACATTTTTTATCACACACACCATGTTTGAACAGGTTTTTAACACTTAACCTAAATATGATCGCAATTGAACTTATTACATGATCGCAATTGAACTTATTACATGGCCAGCTACAGCCGCTCCACACTTGAGAGTGGGCCCAAATCGCCCCCAGATTGATAGGTTGCTGTCCTCATCACAACACACAGCCACCCACTGGATTCTGACAGCCCAAACCTTCCTGCACATCTTGGCTACAAAAGAGGCCCAATAAAATGTTCGCAGGAAGCTCCAGACGAGGGGTATATACAATCCTTGGCTTAATCCTGACATTTATGAGATCTAGAGTTAAATACTGAAGGATCTAGAGTTAAAAACAATGCATATATCATGAAAACCGAGGCACCAAACAGATGCCAAATTTTAGAAATAAAGGAATTGTCAAGAAGCTATTAGTGATACAATGTTTTATCAAGCTATTAATCACTGTTTCTGATTCAAGATGATATTAATAACTGAGATTTTGAATGGCAACAGTAATAAGCAGCCATAATACTGTAACCTACTCAAGGATATGTGGAAGTAAATGATATATAATGGACACCACAGAGACGTTAACATATATAAAGGTACTCTAAGGGAACTGTTTGCTTGCGGGAATTTGGGCAAATGCAAATTCAATTATTCTATGAAGTTAAAATTCTTAAAACTTAAAGATAACACATTTAGTTCTTATTTTCCCAATATAGCATAGAAATCTATACTTCTTTCCCAAAGGAAAAGGAAAATATTATTGATTCTACATGAATGATAAATTTAGAAAAACTTTATTCAATTTGAATTCTAAATTCTTAAATCATAAAGATCGGATTGCATGTAAGTACAACCTGCTTAATCATAGGTGCATTGTAGATGCTTTCAAATACATTTCCTCTGTCTTCAAATATTGATGAGAGAGCAAAAGAACCTAATTGCTTCCTGCCTAATTTTGCCATAAACTTTGCCTCAAAAAGTTAGTATATTCTTATTTCTGAATTATAAGATTAGCTGACATACCACTCTTCAAAGTGTCAAAAAAAATCTTACAAAGAAATAGGAATAAGATATAAAAGACATATTATGGCTCAAATGCAGGATAAAGTTTTGAGAGAAGAATGCTAACAATTAAAAGCAGGGTCTTGCAATCTTTTAAAACAGCAAAACTGAACTTCCCACTGGCTGTACATGATCGGATATTTGTGTTCACTGTGACTGGGTCAGGCTGGCTGAGGCACAAAAGCACTCTAATTAAGACAATGTAAAGCATCAGTTGGCAAAATTGCCCACTATTTGTCACCTGAAGACCAATTATGACTATAATTGCTGAGCATCTCTAATGCTCAAAATTAGATTCAGTCATTTACCTCTAATATACTTTAACATAACAAATATTTGGAGATTACTTAAATGAAGCAAATTCATTGAAATTTTTGTCACCCTTCTACTACTGGCCAAATGTAATGATCTTTACATCTGAATACAAGCATTTGGCATTACTGACCACACTCATTAATTCCCAATCCCCTTTCCCATGACTCCTACCCTTGCATATTAGAACTTTATTTTCCTTTTATGCACAGTCCCAAGTCCCTTCCCAAGGTCCTAAACTCTTTATTAAATATATTTCTTCTTCCTTCTTCCTTCTGTATCACTTTTCTCAATATACAGACACCCATGGGAGATCCTGTCCACCTGCCAACCCCTCCTGTATTTAAAGAAGTTTCTCTGTGTTGCCTAGGCCGGACTCGAACTCATGGCCTCACGTGATCCTCTGCCTCAGCTTCCTGAGTATCTGGGACTGCAGGTGTAGGCCACCATGCCCGGTGGCCCACCCTTTATTAATCACAAAGTCTTGTCTCTTTCCATTTAATTCTCCTGGCCATGTCCCCATAGCAAAGGATATCTATTTTAAGTACAACACATCAAAACATGAGCATCAGAACTGGCCATGTGATTTGCTTTGGCCAGTAAAATGTGAGCAGAAATGATGTATTCCATGAGAATCAATGCATGGTTCTGCCACTTCCTTCTTTCTTTTCCTTCTGCCATAAGGATGTGACATCCTGCTATGGTCTGAGTGTTGTGCCCCTCCAAATGGACTAAGACAAGTCTCAAATAGGGGCTGGTCCTTCTGTTTAGTTCCCAAAGTGAGAAGGACATAGGGCAGAGTCACAGCTGAGCCACATCCAATATGTATTGTTGTTGTAAACCACTGAAATTCTGGGATTATCTGTTACCACAGCACAATGCAGAGAAAACTAATACATTACTACAAAGGTTAACAGTGATAATTAAACGAGATAATGTACATGGTGATAAGCACTGTGCTTGTGACAACAGTAAATATTCAATACCCGTGAGCTATTATTTAGTATTCCACAGGTATCTGTTTCATTTTCCCAAGTCCTTCAGAGAACAGAACGATGTGTTTTCTAAATTCTTGATATGCCTAGAAGAATGACCTGTACTCAATAAATATGTATTACATAAAGTCAAGGTTAAAGGTAACAAAAAGGTAACCTGAAGACAGCCATGGTAGGGAGAATAAGATTCAGAGTGGGGAGGGAAAATGAATGACATCACTCTTTTTTATTCAAAAAATATTTATTGAACAGTTAAGTATGAGTCAGACACAGCGATAAGCATTTGGAAGATAAGTGCGAATGAGGCAATTCTGCCTTTACTGAGATGGAAAAATAATGAAAAGCAAGCAGCAATTATAAGCACATGTGTCCTGTGATGTGGAAAAACGCAAAACGACTTGAAAGTACACAGACAAGATCTGGGAAGTTTTCTCCAGCTTGTGTCCTCAAGAGTAAATGGGAGGTAGGTAGATAAAGGAGAGAAAGTGGGTATGGAGAGAATGTTCCAGGCAGAGCAAACAGCTGATAATGACTATTTCCCAGTGAAAACAGATCTGCTATCTGTTGTCAGTGAGAAGGGTGGGGAGGTAAAGGTGATTTTTAGGAAATTAGACAAGATGTGATGTGGCCATTTCAGAAAACAAGTGAGGACGCTGACCAGAGACCCTGTTCCTAGCCTTTGGAAAGCATGACATCAAAATGGCATGGATCTTCAGAGCTGGTGATTTTCTACAATGCCTTTCAGACTGGTTTTTGTCAAAGGGAAATAGGTAGGTGGCTTATGCCAAAGTAGCTTCTGATTTCACTGAAACCAACAAAGAACTGGAATCGTGGATAGTGGCCAGGGTATGCCTGTCATTGTGGATTATGACATCCAAGTTAGGGAAAATGAAAGGACGGTGGTGAGGGTGTGCTATGATTTGAATTTGTCCCCCAAAGTTCATGTGTTAGAAAATTAATCCCCAATGCAACAGTATCCAGGGGTGGGACCTTTAAGAGGGCAGAAGTCCTCATGAATAGATTAATGCCCATATCTCAGGAGTGGGTTTGTAATCGCAGGAGTAGGTTCTCCACAAACGAATGAGTTCAGCCTCCTTCTTCCCTCTCTCACACGTGGCACTCTTGCCCTTCCACCTCTTCACCACGGGATGAAGCAAGAAGGCCCTCGCCAGATGTTGGCCCCTTGATAGTGGACTTCCCAACTTTCAGAACTGTGAAAAGCAATTTTTTCTTTATAAATTACCAAGCCTGTGGTATTCTGTCAGAGCAACGAAAACAGGGTGCTTCTAATGATAGATACCACAAAAATAGAAGTTTCAAGGGACTGGTGATCTCAATGAAGCTAATACATAGATTTTTTTTTTAATTGAGGTCACATAAAATATCCGATGCAATTACTGTCTGCACCATTAGGATATATTAAACACTTCTATCTTTGAACCAGCAAACATAGGCATGACCACAACATATGTGATCTAAGGGACTATTATTACTTTATTTGCATAGCACCTCCCTGCATTTCAAATGCTTGTCTATCCATTGAAACACCTCATTTGACTGCCATTAAAATTTTGTGAGTTATGAAAAACCAGTATTAATATCCTCATTTTATAATTGGAAAAATTGAGGCTTGGGCAAATTTTAAATCTTGTTTAAAATCCCAAGATGAGTTTGTAAAAGATTATAACTAAAACCCAAACTACTACTCCTTTGATGTGTGCCTCTTAAGCAATTTATGCAGAAAACTCAGAAGCACAAGTAGATTATCCATATGGCAAAACCCTAACATACACTGAAATTGTCCATCATTTCAAACAAGTTATTTTGTTTTATTTCCAAACCATAGGCCAATGGTTGGCTTCCTCTGGTCATTTCCAGGAGAAACATGTTCAGCCACATTATATGCTCAGGACGTTATTAATCAATGCCTTACCATCCCCATTTTTGAGGCATTGATTTTCCTTTAATGTCTACCCATATGATATAAGTATCGTTTTAATTTAATCATTGTCAACTGTAAAGGATGTGTCTACAACGGAGTAAGGTTGAAGGTCCTTGTTTCTTTTGTTTAAGAAATCTTTTTTATTTACCCTTGAGAAAAAAATCTATATATTTTAGCAACTTATAAAGATATAAATAGATCCAAAGGGTTGGTTCCAGGACCTGAAAATAAATGAATATTCTTATACCCAATCAATTAAAAAAAAGAAAAAAAGCTCCAGGCTATGAGATAGATGGTAAACAATGTCCCTATGTGCTTCTAATTTTAAATTAAAATTGAGGTCACATTGAACTGGCGGAAGTCAAAACCAATTTAGTTCCTTTGATCTCAGCTTAAGGAAACACACTTTTCTTATCTTCTTTGTAACAAATAAATGGTTTTCAGATAAAGACTGTACTACATAGAAATAAAGAGACTGTATGGCAGATACCCTATAAAACTGTTGTCAAATGCAAGATAAGTGCATTTTTATAGGTTAATTTTTACTTTTGCCCATATAGACATTTCTATTAGAATCAAAATTAAATGGAACCTTCATTTAGACCTGGTTCCACCACTAACTTGACATACAAAATTAAAAATCACTGTAACTCCCATTTTTAAAGTTTTCTATCAATAGAATGGGTATAATTTACTTGCCCTGACCAACTTATAGGCCCTAAAAATTAAATAGTTTGCCCACGATTGTGTAGCTAGTGACAGCTACATAACTTTATGCCATGTCTCCTGAAATCTATGGCTCATTTTAAAACAACAGGTTACAGTATAGTTGTTTCTGTGATCAGTTTTCATTCACCTCGGAATGCTTTCTTTTTGCACACTATAACGGTCTCTATTAAAATTTGGTCACATTTCTTACATCTGCGGTGAGAGTAGAGATAAAAAACATATATGATCTTAAACAATCTTTAAGCAATAACAAAACAATCATTTCATTTAACTTTAGAGTGCAAGATTCTTTACTCACTAAAAGATTTGTATAACAATGTTTTACTTAGTCTCCCACTAAAACTTAGATTGTACCTCCTAATCACATACCAATGCTGATGTTCATAATATCCCCCTAAGAGCAATGTAACACAAAATTTATATTGTAGTTTCAGTTCTTAAATAGGGTGACTGTGGTTTCTAACTATCAAAATCGCTCAATGACTTGGTTATTAAATAAAATCGGTACTTGAAAACAGATACATATAGATTCACACTAAACATTTTTAAATTCTCTTGCTTCATCTTCATTTTAAATGCCTCAAAATAAGCTATCTTCGCATATTATCTGGATTATCAAAATGTGTCTCTAACCATTTCCCTGTGTCTAATCTTACCACTCTCCAGTCTTTACCCTCACAGGGTGAACAGAGTTATCTTTCTTATATGCTCATTACACTGTCATTTTTCTGCTTCATAGCCTTCATTACTGCTTCAGTTTTCAGAATAAAGGAAAAATCCCTTACCTAACCTCAAGAGTCCTGAGATTTAGCCTCTGCCCCCCCTTTAGCCACAGGCTCCTCTGCTACCGGTATACAGCTAATTATAGCTAAGTGGAACCCCAGGACAGGAGATTCCTGCAAATTCCAATATACTGTTCCCTCATCTTAGGATACTTTGATCCCCTCATTGGTACAGCTAGGCTCACTCGTACTTGTTTTTTTTCTCAAGCATCCCTTTAGCCCTCCGTCTGATTAGATGCTCTCTTGGGTGTTCTCACTGCATCTTCTGAATATCCACATCTATCAGTCAGTAATCTATGCTGAAATCCATTTTCTACACGGCAGCTAGGATGTTATTTTTAAAAAAGTAAACGTAATCATATCATTAAAAACAGTCAAGAGTTGCCTCCTGAATTTTAGACAACAACCTCTGGAGGCTCTACCTAAGTTTGTCCAGCCCAAGTCTCCACCCTTATCTATAAAGACCTGGTAACATTCTTCCTCCTGTCCACTGTGCTACCTACCATAGTTTTTTTTGGAGGGGAGGTGTTGAGGGGAAGCAAAGGTGATCTCTTTCCCAGTTTAGCATATTCTCTTCATTCTGTCTAAAGTTCTCTTATCCCCACCCTTGATCTCACTTATCTCCAGGTGTCATATAGCAGTGGTCCCCAACCTTTTTGTCACCAGGGACAGTTTTCATGGAAGACAGTTTTTGCAAGGACCTGGAGGGGAGGAACAGTTTTGGGATGATTCGAGCACATTACATTTATTGTGTACTTTATTTCTATTATTATTGCATTGAATATATAATGAAATAATTATACAACTCCCTTATAGGTTGGGGACCCCTGTTAAATAGCACTTCTTCAGAGAGTCATTCCCCTCACCCATTTTTTAAGCAAATTTCCTTCTCATGGAATATTTTGCTCTTCTTTCATAGCACTTATCAAAATTTATATTTATGTACTTATTTGCAAGATTATTTGTATGTCTGTCTCTACATCCTGCATAAGTTCCATGAGGTCTGAGATCACACTGGTTTTTTTCATCACCCTAAACTCAGTACCTGGCATAATGACCAGTACACTGTGGTGCTCAGAAATATTTGTTGGATGAATTTAAAGTCTCTTTCACTGAGCTAAACTGTTTTTGAAGAACCATGATTTTATATAAGTTTGTAACACCAAAGAATTTTATAGTACTGAATCACCCATAGAGGGTTGTCATTAAATATTAGATCAACAAATGGGTAATTTTCAAAGACCAACCAAAAATCCTAATATTAAGGCTATGCTGAACAGCACTAAACTTTGATTATCTTGACATACTGAAAGAATGTGGATTGCTTTAGAATTACATCACAAGGGGAAATGTGAACCGAGATGCACCACCCAGATCCCCCTTCAAGAATAAAGATTTATTCCCATAGCTGGTGCACATGTTGCAGAAAAACGTCCCTCCCCTGTAAGCTCACTTTGTGCTGCACCTAAGCACAGCTTTAGAAAACCTCAACCAAAGAAAACATCAGCCTCAGCTGAAGAAAACCTCTGCATTTGAGGTCTTGCCTCTTTGCAGGGGCATTCATACTTCGGATATATAGAGGACAGCCCTCCATCCCAACTTGGAACAATCCCACCTCCAGAGCCCTCCATGGGGTCTACAAAGGCTGTCACAGGCACTGTATCATCGCTGAACTTCTCCCCTACCCATTCCTGTTTTTCTTCCCTCTACTTCTACAGGTTTTGATCCCAAGAGCCATCCCTATCAAACGTCCTGCATGCTAAACTCCATCACAGGGTCTATTTCATAGCAAGCTGATTTGTGACCAAAAAAAAATTTTAGAGTTCTGTGTGGATAAAAATGGCTGATAAAGAGCCTATAGCACATGAGTGTTATGAATATGTGCATATTATTATCAAAGAACTGTTTAAGCTACTAGAAGGTGCCATATGGTTCTTCCAACAGCATCATATTAATAGCAATTCTGATTAACCTGAGTCGAGTGGATGTTTACAGATATATTGGTATTATTGTCCTAGTTTTAAAAAAATATTATTAACCGTTATGGTCTCTATTTGTCTGATGAGAACAAATATGTTACTGAAGATGGTTTTACATCATGGAGGGCTGGTATGCCCCACTTGTGCCACACCATAGTGGTCTCTGTTTACCTACTCAGAAAACTAGAGGTCATCCATATAAAGACATCGGCTCGGATAGTAAGTGTCGCAGAATGAAAGTGTTGAGTATTTCAGAGTAAGAAGGGATGTCATATACAAAAGGAAGGAGATATAACTGTGTTATTAAAATAAAGGAATTATTGATTTTCAGCAAGCTAGCTAAAATTTAACCCTTATTCCTTTCTCCCTTGTACCTTATTCATATTTTATAGTTAAGCAATTAAAATTAGGCACACACTTTTTTCTAAAAGAATAAACATTCTCCTTACTCTGCAGCTCATTAGAAAATGTCTACCAGGGAAGAACAGGTTTCCCTTGAGGCACTTGGGCTTCTCAAACTTTACTGTGAACACAAATTATCCAAAGGATCTCATTAAAATGCAGATTCTAATTTAGGGCATCTGTGGTAAGCCCTGAGCTTCTGCACTTCCGATAAGCACCCAGGTGATACTGATGCTGCTGGGTCTATGGGCCACACTCTGAATAACAAAGTTTTAAAAGAAAAACACACAAGAACATGTAGGTTGGGCTCATAAAATATGATTTAAATATAAGGCAGTATTTCTCATGCATTGCTCAGGGGAAAAAAAGCATATATACCATTTTGTGAAGGAAAAAAATTACACACACACTAGCATAAGTTTTAAAAAGTCACACAGCCACTTAATTGTTGTACTTATATATTGAACACATCAACTAAAGAGTAGTCAGTCTGAATGAGTAGTTGTGGGAAGCAAATAAGAACCACTTCAAAATGTTATGTATTTTTATAAGTAGGGATAACATGGGGCAATAAAAGTTTCATTAGGTTATTTTCATGCTACAGGAACTAAATGTTCAGACTGTTATTTGGGTACATATGTAGGTAGTACATGTACATGAATATGTATACGTGTGTATATGTGTATGTAAGTATGCATCATACACACAGATTCTGTATGTCATACACTCAAATTTTGTATGTCAAAGTTTATGTGATACACTTCAATGACATAATACAAGTTGATGATTCAAAAACTATTGTTTCATGTCTATTTCTTTAATGAAAATCTTACTTTTCCTGTGCTTATGAAATTATCCATACAATACAAAGACTTTCTTTGTGAAAGGAATCCTGTACTTTTAAGTGTCTGAATATTAAAAACAAAGCCAACCATCAAAACACGCCATATGCACATGTGCATTATGTAAGTCAGAAAATGAATTACTGTGATAGTACAAAAGGGAAAATGGCATCCAGAACATCTGTTCCCTTCATCCCAATGGAGTCAATACAATATCCTAATGTCCTGAGTACATGGAACAGCCAGATATTAGAAATGGAAGACATATCTATGATTCTTTTCTATTTGTATACAAAGAACAACAGAATCAATATTTATTAAGAACGTGCTATGTTCCAGGATCTATACTAGATGCTCTACATCTTTTTGCTCAGCTATTACTCACTGCAACCTTGAGACGTAGGCCCTATTACTCCCCCATTAAAATGAAACAGAAATTATCAGCAACCTTTCTTTGGTCACAGAGCAAGATAGCTCCTATTTTCCTTCCAAAAGACAGGTAAAAATCTTCTTAATAGTTCTCAACAATGGCTACACAATGGAATCACCTGGGGACCTTTTAAAAATACTAATTCCTGGATTCCATCCCTAAGAGATTCTAATTTAAATAGTCTGATGTCTGGTCTTTATAGTCAGAGTATGAGAGTACCTCAGATGATTCTGATGTGCACCAAAGCTGCAAACCACTAGTCTGGAGCATTTGAATACCCCTGTTCTTATCCACTCCCCTCAGTGTAACCAGATGACTTCATCTCTCATTTGACAAGGACAGTAGAAGCTATGAAATGGACAATTCCTTTTCATCTAAATTTTCTTCCTCTGTTTTACACTAGAGATTCATTTTTCTACACTGCCCTCGACTGCCTAATGTTAATTTTTTCCACCTGAGCTTTACATCCTCCCAAGCCCCCAAAACTCCCTGAATACATTCCCATTACTATTTTAAAATGGCTACATTTCTCCTATCTTTTGAAACAAAAACAAAAAGTCTTCTCTTTTTCACCACACATTCTTTTAGCTTACCCATGCCCATCAGAGCCATTTCTTCTTCAGTGGGGAAAAAAAAAAGAATATATATAATTTTTATGAAAGAAAAAATTACACGCACACACAAGCATAAGTATAAAAAGTCACATTGCCACTTAACTGTTGTACTTATAAAATGAACACACAATGGACACATATGGAGCACATAAGATCATCCATAATGGATGGAGATATTTCTTGCCATTCATGTTTCAGCCTGATTTCTGCCCCAACACTCAATAGAATCTACTCTCACCAAAATCACAAATGTCACTTTTCATCTGATACCTCTCATCTCTTAGGTATTTGACTCTTAACCTTTTCCTTTTCAATATTTTTCCCATTTCTGCAACACTGCACTTCTCTGGGTTTTCCTTCTATGACTCCTAAATTCCTTCTTGGTAACTTTGCAGGATTCTTGCCTCTTAAATACTGATGTTCTTCAGGTTCTTTTCAGGGTTTCTGACACTATATGACTCATGGACATGAAACTCACATGAACACTGATGTAAGTCACAAATCCTGATGTACTGTTTGATCTTTCTTGAACTGTGGATTCATATATCCTATTATAAATTAGACATCTCTACAGCCACTTAATATGTCCAAAAATAAACTCATAATCTTCCCCACAAAACTTTCTCATCATCCATTGTTCCCTATGGTAATGAATGGTGTCTTGATTTACCTCCATCCCAGAAATATAACTGCATTCCTGAAGCCCCTTTCCCTCACCAGAAACATCCAATCATTAAGTCCAAACCAATAATTAAGTCTCCTTAATTCTCAAATATGTCCTGTTGACATCATCCTCACTCCCCTAATCTGGCTACTATTATCAATTACCTACATTACTATTTCTAACTATTCCCTCTGTCTCCAATTTTCTTCTCTGTACTCCAATCTACACGTTAGTCATGAGGACCACTGAACAAGGCAAATTATGAAAAATGACTTTCATTAGTAAAACCCTTCAATGCCCCTACATTTCCTTCAGAACAAAATTCAAATTCATTGATTTATCATAAAAGACCCAGACTGATCACTATTTTCCTTTCCAGCTTCATCTCATGTGATTTCCTCTTTCACATTTAAAGAAACATACCTAATAAACTTAAATGTCCTTGAGTTTGTCATGTTCTTTCTGGGTTCTAAAACTTTTAAGACTTGGCATGGGTTCTTTTCTCTTTCTTCTCTTCATCCCCTCTGGACAACACTTCATTATCTTTTGGGTTTTTGATCCATAGTAGATGCTATACTTTGGACTCTGCCTCTGCTTGAATTGGGACTCTGTCATTTCTTACTATATGAACCTAAGATAGTTATTTAGCCTCTCTAATTTGCAATCACCTCATCTTTAATATGAAGATAATAAAAATGTGCATCTCTAGAGCTATGTAAATGTTTAATGAGATAATATTTGTTAAGTGGTTGGCACATAGCACATATTGTCAATAAATGTTATTATTCACATGCTTCTGGGAAGCCATCATTGACCCTAGACATGGTTATGGTGACCATCATGACTGCTCTCACCATGCCTTCTACTGCTCCTGCCATTGTCCCCATTATATGGAATGACTGTGTTTTGTTTTGGTTTTTTTATCATTGTGTACCTTCCACTGTACTGAAGCTCTTGAAGGTCAGGACTACATCCATTTTATTTAAATATAATAATAAATTCCTGACACCAAGCACAAAGATAAGCATATGATAGCATGAGTTAAACTTAGTTTAATTAAAAAGTGTAGGGTTTTCAGAATTCCAAAGAACCTTTTCCAAATGCTTAGGCTGTGTAGTTTTCAAAGCTGTCATGGAAGGAGTGACAATCATACTATGTGTGCATGTGTAAGTATGTGTAAATCAAACCATTCAGGAATGACCTTTAACATTAAACTTAATTTTTTTTATTTGAGATGCTAGTTTATGCTATAAACATTTAAGTAAATGTAAAGTATAAATAAATTCATAAATATGGCAAAACACTAAGTGAGCATGTAAGATGAAATACCAAATTTTAGTTTGAAGAAGAGAATCCTGACATATTTGGAAATATCAGTGTCTTATCGATAATCTCCAGTGAACTATAATGCATAGTTTGCTTATTTCAAAAATGCTATGTGAAAGCTACAGAATTCTACTGATGCTGCTATCAAAACAATACAAAATTCAGTTTGTAGTCACGTTAAACGCAAGGTAGATCCTTTTCCCTGGATCTAACTGTTAACCAAATCACCTTCAAAAGTGCATTCTGTAGGTTGGCTACAAGAACTGAGTTTTTGCAACCTGAGGATTCGTGCAAACTGTATTAACTGGGTAAGAGTCTTTAGATGAGAAACTCTCTATGTTGAAATACTATGAAGGTGAAAGGTTTAAAAAATAGATTGTTTGTCCTTTTCTAGGATGAAATACAGAGCAATATGTACCTAACCAGTAAATGGATTCTTTAAGAAAGAAAATAAGGTACATGTCTTTTTGTAGGTAATTTGGAAAAATGTTTGTATAGTTTGGCCCAGTAATAAGCCCTCTGGAAATTCACATTAAGAAATATTCTAACAAAAGAAAAAAGCCAGATGCATCAAGATGTTTATTGCAGTATTTCTCAGAATAAAGGAAAAAGAACCAAAAACTGTCTAGATTCGAAATGAGTTTAGTGTATTATAACAGATCAGATAGAACACTTAGAATTAATATCATAACTATATCATAAGCATTTTTCATGCTGCTATATAATATTAAATTAAAAAATTTTATATATATTGACTTCAATTATATGGAAATTACATATTCATATTAACAAGGCATGGACAAGACAATGGATAAATGACTGATAATTTATTAGAATTATATAACCGTAAATGCTCACTTTTTAATAAATTATGTGAAATATGCATGTTTTTTATATGTTCATTTAAAAAATTCCCCAAATGTAAAAAAAGCCCTAGAATTTTATTAATAATATCCAATCTTTAAAAAAACTATGTGAATTTGGTCTCCAATAGACAAAACTTTTTTTTCTCCTTTAGATTTGATAAGCTATATTTTGAACTATATTTTATTAAGTACAATGATCACCTCTGTATTTCATAAACCATAAACTTTAGTTAGAAAGACTGACTGATTTTAACAGCAGTTAATCTGACTTCATGAGTTCTTGAGCCACAGTTTCTATAAGACAAAAAATATTTGTGTTTCTTTTATTTTGTGGCAAATGAAGAATATGTAGGATACTAGGTAAAAAGCACACTGTTCTGAGCTTCTCCCATCTAAATTATTATTATGTTCAAATAATAATTTTTAAAGTATGTATAATTATACAAAAAATTTCTCTGTAAAATATGAAATTTATTTATAAAAAATAATCTCAAAGGCCAAATGTCATGAATTGTCATTATCCCCTATATACTAAATATATTCTGTGGCCAGAGTACAAATACCTTTCTACAAGACTATCAAAAATATCAATGTGTGAGTAGAAAGAACTGTGGTCATTATCTGATTTAAATCTGTCTTCACAGAAAACAATTAACCCCCAAAATTCAATGATCCTTGAAATCGGAAGTGTTAATATTTTATAATCTTGCAACTCAAACTTTCAGGAATGATAATGCTCTTAAGTGCTGATTTTCTGTCAAGAAAATTATCCATGCCTTGTTATTATCTTGCAGCTTGTGTAGGTTTCATTCAAAGGAGCGTGTGAAACATCCAAGAATACTGTGGAAAGATATTAAATTAGAAAATATAAAAATAGACACATCTTATGCAAGACATAATCGGAAAGGATGATGATCAGGCACTAAACTTATAGGTGTAAAATATAGGCACTCGCAAATCTTCATTTAAAAAGTTGCCTACTTTAAAATACTCAGTAAGAAACTAAGAGTAAGCAGAATAAATTGGAATATTTTTTCAAAAAGCTGCTTAGGGAATAAGGCTTGCCAGTAAAGGACATTAATTTCTTACAACATGGATATCTTATCATTATATCTGATCTTTTCATGATAATATAATAACAGTTTCAAACATTTTGATGCCCCCAGACTCAAAAACTCCTAAAACAAAGATATTCTCCTAAAGGTATAACTTGAATTTAAGCAAAAAGGAAACACAGAATATTAATCTCACTATTAAAAGTAACAACTTCTAAGTATAACTGAAAAGAAAATATATGAAACCACAAAGCAGTCTAATTGTGCCTTTACTGCATGCAAATGAAGCAGACAGCTTTTGTTGGTTTCTAGGTTTGAATTAATCATCAGAGCAAAATCCACTAAAATTATTTTAAATGCTAGAGACAGCTACATCAATTGAATATATCTAGTGTCCAGAAGTAGCATTAATAAATGCATGTATGTATGTGTAAGCCCAATTTCAAGCAATTAAAAAATGCATAAGTATTTATAGTGTGCTAAGCATCATGGTAAGTATTATATGTGCCTTTTCTCATTTCAATATATAAAACAACTTTATGAGACTTGGTATTATATCCACATTTTATAAATAAGGAAACAGTGTCTCATAAAACATATTTATGAATATGGATATATATATAAGGTTGAATGACTTGCTCAAGATCATCCATCAGCCTAGAGGTACAAACAGGATTCAAATCCCAGTAGGAAAACTCAAGAGCCTCTAATTCTAATCACTGTGAGATGCTGGTTTTATCAGTGGTTAAGATGTCTAGAATTAAAATCTGGTATAAATAATTTTTAATGTTACAAATAAACCATTTAACTTTGGCAGCAAATTATTTAAAATAACTAACTAGCATTAATATAAAGTTTAAAAAGAATTTAGGAGAAATATTGCCCTCTTTTATGGTTGAATTTTCTCTAGAATAATGTAGCCAAATGGTCACTTACAATAACTAGATTAAAATACAATTTTAAACAATTTTCTAAGAATATCCTTGTGAAGGCTTTTAAAAACATAATTTTTGAAGGTTAAAAAATTCCTGAGAAAGGCCACCCCACTCCTCCCTCTAAAGAAATCAGAATTCTGTGTATCATAAATGTGTGTGGTTCTGCATAAAAATGCCCTCATGTAGAATATTATAAGAAATGTAAATCAGTGTGAAGTCTCCATAGAGAACTGTTATCTAAATTTTGACTGTAAAAATAGTTTTAGATAAGGTAAAGTGTCAGATTTCAGATGTGAGATATATATATATACACACACATACATATAATTCTAAATGTTAGCTCGCCGCATTTCATCATTCTTCCTGAATGAACTATCATGCTAATTGCATAGCTCTGTTCCCACACTGGCTTTGGAGAGGCAAACAGCAACATGCTCAGATTAAATGTCTATGCGGTTACCCAAGGAGATGAAATGACACAATTCTGATTCATTTGCTTACTGTCTCCTTTGTCATCATCATTCTCAATCAAATCCTGCTAGGCTTTGAACATGTGATTATGGTCTTCAAAGCTACGACAGAGTCAAAGAAGCTGGCTTAATGATGCCTAACACAAAGAATTTAGATGAAGCCCCTGATGCCCCGAGTCAGAAATATTCCGTAGCGAAGGCATTAGTGGTGATAAGTCTGTTCATGTTCACAGGATATACCTGCGCATATGTGTGAGTGCAGACACACAACTTTTAGATATAAATGTAAAATCCATTTTGCAGCTGAAATCATTCAAAATAAATTTAATTTGGACAGTAAGAGTGAGGGGCAGAGTGAATTTGTGGAAAGAAGATAAATTAAATCCAGTTTTGCTATGAGAGAACTTAGTAAAAACAGTACCTAGAGTGATTTTCACACCTCAACACAAAACTTTCTCTCCATGCTTCCCTGAGGCCAACATTCATCAAATGCCTACCATGTGCAGGCTCTTTGGGGCCTGCAATCCGCAATGCTAGGTAAGGATTAGGAATTGCAGATCTCTCAAACTATTTCACCCTCAGATTTATTCAACCTAATTCTGCACAATAACTCCAGCTTATATTTCTGAGATGGTCCTCATCTCCTTTCTTTTTCTCACACCCCTCACCCAGTCCAATACTCAATTCTGGAATCTTTGCACCCCCTCTCACATTAGTCCAAACCACATCCTCTTTCTCCTTAACTATGGTCAATGGCCTCTTTCACCAACTTCAACCCTTTATGGTTTAGTCTCCACCCAGCAACCAAAATGATCCTTTTACATACTGTTTTACGTTTCTGTCTTCCCTGGATCAACTCCTCAGCTCAGACTGCTGCTTCCCACTCCCTTCATGGACCTCTCCTCCAACACCAATCCGTCGAAATGTTCATGCTCCCTGAGACTCCATGCGTGACTTTCTGCACAGTAGAAACACTCTGTCTGCAGAATCTTAGCTATCTACAAAGTTTCAACTCAAAAAATACTCACTATTGACTCTTCCATTTGCAGCTCCTTCAGAAAAGGGGCCATAACCTACTCACGGCTAAAGCACTAGCTTTAAGCATAGTACTTGGCATAAGAGGGAAAGTAAGTAAATATCTGCTGAATGAACAATGGCTCCCCTGAGCCAATGTTTAACTCTAATGCCTCTCTCAAGTTTTCAGAGCTATAGCTCTACGTAACTACTAGATGTCTTTGAACATTTAAAGCACACGTTCACAACATTAAGTCATATATTTCCCCATGTCCTCATCCCTCAACCTCAAGTTTAATGCCAAACAGTCCCCTTGTTCTACATTCTACATCTTGGGAAATGAAATCCACACCAGCTAAGCATTTGAGAATCACTTCTCCTCCCTAACAGTACATATTCAGTTTTCACTTCTGCAGGCTCTTTCTTCTATCAGAAGTGTCTCTTCAGTGGGTCCTCCTTCATTTAACATTGATATTTATGTCAATTCATGGCCTTATTAATTTCTTACCAGATTTCCTGCAATGATTTCTTAATTGTTCTCCCTGCCTCCAGGTTTACCCTACCAGTTTTTCATGTGACTGCCCTTTATGGTGTTGTGGTGGTTGCTTTTTAAGGAAAAACGTATCATATCATATTACTTTCTAAAAATCTGTAGAGGGCAAACTATATCCTTCTCGAATGCTTATAAATAAATTTTCTAGCATATCATATATAGCCCCACATGCTAAGGGTCCTACATCTTTCTTAGACCTCTCCCATGTCTCTTGACTACTCTCTGACCTGCCAACTACTCTCCATTGTTGTCCTATTCCTGGTTGTCCAAGGGTCAGAAACCTTGACTTACTGCACATGCCTGTCCTCTGCCTGAAATATCCTCACCTCCCTCAATACTTCTGATGTTTTTTATGAAGATTCACTCAAACACCATTTCTTCTGGGAAGACTTCCTTTCTTTATGCTATCTTCAAGCCCTTTGTGCATTTCTCTCATTGTCCATTTTACACAAGATCACTGACGAAGCTGGATAAAGGCAGGAGCACTACCTCTCTGGTTTACAACTACAATTATAGAGCTTAGTGTGAGTTACACCTGGAAAGTACATATCAAACATTTTTTGAATTAATAGTTGTGCAATTATTTCTTTACTTTTTTGTTTTCCCTATTCAAGTAGATCCTCAATGGCAAGAAGGTATATTCATCTCATTCCCAGGGAATGACACCTAGCAAGCATTCAATTTTTTTGTTTTACTCATTTAAGAAAATACAAAAATATACATACGCACCTATACACATGTATGTATCCAATGCAAATTATTAATAAGTATGTCTAAACTTGATACACTTGCAGTCAAGCAAACAAGCCCATAAGCTAACCAGGGATACAGATCACTACCTTGATTCCTAAATTACCATATCTTATCTAAAGAATAAAACAGGTCCATCCTTTTGCCAATTACATGAAAGTCTGATTCCAAAGCATGATTGTTTCCCCACTTATATTATCAAATCCACCCATTATGGAAAGTTGTAATCCCTCATTCAATGAATGCCCCTAAAGATATCTCACCATTTCTACTTACTTGACTCTAAGTGCAAATATGACTATAAAAGGTAGACTAATGAAAATAGTATAATGAGGGGCCACATATTAGAGAAAAAGGGAAGGGAGAGAGAAAATCCAGTGGAGAAGAAGATGCCAAAAAGAAATAGCATTTGAATAAAGAGTTGAATGATGTTTGGGAATTCCAAGGTCCAGACCAGAGTCAGTAAGAAATCATCAGATAGACTGATAATTAGTGGCTATCTTCTAAGGAGTTATTTGTCATTGTGAGGCTATAATCTTCGCGCAATACCTTCTAGGTTGAACATTTGTGATGGCATAATTTGATA
This sequence comes from Lepilemur ruficaudatus, assembly GCA_963574885.1. NCBI lineage: Eukaryota > Metazoa > Chordata > Mammalia > Primates > Lepilemuridae > Lepilemur > Lepilemur ruficaudatus. Next base: position 54,835 of record CAUYRT010012271.1, on the reverse strand, counting down.
TAAAATAATTAGAAAGTTTTACTGTAATACTTCATTTCCATGTAACAACTTTAGCTAAGGTTGCCAGGCATTGCACACAAAATGCCATTTTAAAAGTATGTAAGTCATTTAACAGTCCATTAGTCTATTGAGCTTATTTGAAGGAGAGATAGAGAGGCAAAAACAGGAGAAAAGAAGAGAGGAGAGGAGAGGAAGGAGAGGAGAGGAGAGGAGAGGAGAGGAGAGGGGATCAGTACAATCTGTAGATGAGAACAAGCTGTTAACAGGATCCAAGTGGTGAAGAGTGGGAGAAGGTGCCACAGTGCTTCACTGCCTCATTCTTAGGAAAAATTGTGAACTGGGTTAAAATCAGGAGAGAGCCTTCTCTCCCAAAGGGAATATGTTCTCACAGATTTAAACTATTTATTTATGAACAGAGAATGGACTCTGGAGACAGGCAGCCTAGATTCGAATCCTAGGCCTGCCACTTTTTAACTCAGTAGCCTTGATTGAGTAGTTTGCTCATTTCCCAATTCCCTCACGAGTAAAATGGGGATCATTTTGGTACTTATCTCATTGGACTGTTATGAGAATTAAATGATTCAATACACACGAAAGTCATGTAGAACAGGGCCTGATACATAATAAGCATTACATAACTGTGTGTGCTAACCAAATATGTATGCATTTTAAGAAAAGGAGCTCAAAACCTGACTTTCCAACAGATTAAAAATAGACAAGAACGTACATTCATTGATCACTCCTAAAGAGGGCTTGGAGAAAGCTTTGGCTCCCACACGTTATACACCAGATATATATGGATTAAAAATTGACATTTTCTTAACCTCACACATATTGCTAAGCAAACACAATTTCAATATCCTTTTGAATAAACAAACTGTGTTCCAAAACCCATGCCATATAGAAGTCCTGGAATCCTGAATTCTATAAGCCCTAAATATCAATACGATAAACATTATAAATTCCCCAAAGGTTAACTTCGTAAATTTAACCTCCAGAAGATTTCTAAGTAGGTTAAATTATTTTCATTACATCATGATTACTGCTTAATAATACTTTAAATAATCCAATATGATCCATCATGTTATGAGCTCAGATGCCAGACAAAGGTTGACTTCAAATCCCAGGTATTATTTACTAGTTATAGTACTGGGACTAAATCTGTCTCTGCCTCATTTTTCTACTATGTCAAATAAAAACAACAGCGTATGCATATATGTAAGTAAAGCACTTAGGATATCACCTAGCAAATACTAAACACTATATAAACATTTGCTATTATTATTGTTGTTACTCTAAAAAAAAAGCACAATAATTATATTTCTTCCTTATGCTGATGAGAAATCATATTTTACTCTTAAAGGAATAGCCAAATACATAATGGATTTTGTGCATTTTCATTTATTTTAAATTCTATTCACATAGGAAAATTTTTTCTAAAAAAGAAAAACATTTTAAAGTGCTATATTATACTATTTTAATAAATTGTTTATCAGAAGTTGACAAGATATTTGATGAAGAGAATGTTTTAGCATCTATGGTACTTCATGTCAATCATTAACATGAAGCAGAAATCACTAACATTCACCATTTTTGCATATGCATATGTAAATCACTGATTTTTCTAAGCCCATCAGATTTGTTGTAGGAAAGTTACCAATATAAATAGGTTATGGCAATTACTTCCCAATAATTACCCAATACTCATCTCCTAGAAGTAGTTTAATATGCAAGGAAATAGCATCCTAGTTCTTGAAATAAAACCTTTCGTTTTATCACTAGCCATTCAAATGTAAGAAAGCAGGCAAGTACCAACTGTTAACCTACCTTAGGAAGCTCTTAATCTCTCCTTAGAGGTTAAGATGTGTACATAAAAATATCAAAAAGTCATCATTTGACTGGCATATTCTTTATATAATAATCTTTTTTACATAATAACAAAAATATTTTTACTTTTTGTTTTACCTGCAAATATAAACTTGAGGACAACCAGTGCTAAGAAAAAAAATGGTTTAGACTCTCCACTCTTCTTTATGTAAATGGGAAAAAATTTTGTTAGGGTAACTGTTAAATCCTTTTTTTAAATGCAGTGATTGTGATGGCTAAAAGCTAAAAGCTCATTACTGAGCATTCTCCTTGTTGTGTATAATTTACATGGTGAAAGGAGGAAATGAGCCATTAAAAGGTCATTCAGTGGATCAGTATGTAGAGCAGGTGAGTTTTCTCACAGTTAATTTTAAATTACCTTATTAGAGCATCTATCTACATGCAGTAAGATATACATATGTTTTTATAGGAAAAATGTCACTTTAATCTATATACTAGAATGTGACTGTGGTAGAAAGAATGAAACCCCCTCCCCAAAGATTTCCACATCCTAATCTGAGAAAAATTGTGACTATGTAGCCTTGTATGGCAAAAGGAACTTTTCAGATGTGATGAAATTAAAAAATTTGAGATGTGAGGATCATCCTGGATTATCCATGTGGGTCCAATGGAATCATAAGGGTTCTTATAAAATCAACCTAAGTGTCCATCAATAAATAAATGGATAGAGAAAATGTGGTATATAAAGAAAATGTGGTATATATACATAATGGACTACTACTTAACCATAAAAAAGAATAAAATCTTGTCATTTGTGACAACATGGATTAACCTACAGGACATTATGTTAAGTGAAATAAACCAAACACAAAAAGACAAACACTACGTGATCTCACTCACATGTGGAATCTAAAAAAGCTTATCTCAAAGAAGCACAAAGTAGAATAGTGGTTACCAGAGGCTGGGAAGGACAGGAGGGAGAACTATCTCCTTAAGTTCACATTCTTTAGTGTGTGTCAGTAGACCCATGCATAATGTTTAAATTCTCTGCTTCCACTGGACCAACTTTAACTTCCCCATTTAGAAGCATTCTATTGCACTGTAATTTACATGAATACCCAAAAGATGACTTACAAATGCAACACATTGCTCTTCCAGAGAAAGTCTGATTGTCTACAGTAAATATAGTTTGGATTAATCTCTAGCTCTAGTATCATATATGGTGTTCTCATATGTCAAATGAACACATAAATAAATGTTATATCCAATTGCCAAAATACATTTCACTCATAAGTCAGGAAGATTAAAAATACTCTAAAATTTTAATTTTTCAACTGTATTTTAAGTCTGTACAGACATGTTGAATCCTTTCCTTATGAAATCCACTCCAAAACTTTTCCATTAATTATAATGTGTTATATTAGATTAGCAGCAGTAATATGCATGGCCTATTTCAAATGAATTATTCATTTTATTGCACTGTATGCATCTTTGTAATGACCTCATAGAGATGACGTTTCCTTATAATAGTATGCATTAACATTAGATACAAGCTTTAAAAAAGTTTAAAAAAATCATAATTCCTTTAAAATGTAATTCCACTTCACCATTTGGCTCAGGGACCAGATATCATAATATTTCTTATCCTGGATGATTAAAACCTAGATAGAGAAACAGACCATAATCTTCTATAAACACTGTAACAATACTGATCTCCTTTTGTGGACAAAGTGGTCATACTGCCCATGTTGGCACTTAATCTATTCTATGCAACAGAGTGATATTAGGGTAGTAGGGTGGTCTGTGACTTTCCTCCTACCACAAAAAAACACAGAATTAATATCCTTATGTCTCAAATATGTGTGTTTTATCTCTATGCCAAAAGTTTTAGTATGTTAAACATGAAATATAAAACATGGAATCAGCTGTATACATCATAGTATCTTTGTCAGTTTATTTTGTCTTTAACTCTATAATTGTTACAATTAATATAGACACATTTTAAAAGCCTACAAAAAACAACAATAAACTATCATTAACCACTTCTAATTGTGTCTGCAAATATCCATTCACATACACACAACTTCAAACTATGTTTCATGTGAATCTTCCAATTGTTTGCCTATCTCATAATGTGCTATTCTATATTGTTAAGAGACATGAATACAGACTGTAGAGTTAGACACTTCTGGCTTCTAATCTGGGCTGTCACATTTATTAGCTACATAACTTTTCACAATTTATGCAAGCTGTCTGAGACTTGGCTTCTTCCTCTGAATTTTGGGATACTATTACAGGAGTAATTTGAGAATTTATGAAATAAAGGTGCTGCTACATACTACATGCTCAGAAAATGGTGTTATTATGGGCATGATTATGAATTTTCTTGTCTTTTCAATGAGAGTGTATGTTATTTGAAGACAAAGACTATTTTTATAATTCTTTGAATGTTTTCCTAAATGTCTAGAAAGCACCATGCTATGTACATAATGTCTACTAATGACTTGCTCAAAAATAAATAGAAAGCAATTAGGTACTAAACCATAAGGCACTGAAATACAAGCACAAGAAAAGCTCAGCTTCAAAGAATGAGATCTGAGTGGGCTGGTGTAGTCAGGGATAGATCAATGGCAGACAGGGGACCAGAACTGGGAAGTAAAAGCATTTTATAGATAGAATAAGACTGAATAAATAAAATCACACAATGTTCTCAGCAGAATATTCTTCAGAAGTATATTTTGACCTAACTGAAGTGTTTGTAAAATAAAGTTTTCATTAAAAATGTTAATATCACTTAAATTTGGAATTTCTTCATGTATATTCAATACTTCTTTATTAAACCATATTTAAACACATCTTCTTTAGAATGCAAACAAAACTGGATAATGCAGTTTTACCTAAAATCACATCCATAACAATTATACCTGCAGCCACCGTATTATTAATAACACTTCAAAATGAAGGTTTATGTATACATTCTGACCTCACATCTTGTACCTAGAGCAGTGATCCCCAACCTTTTTGGCACCAGGGACCGTTTCATGGAGGACAATTTTTCCTCAGACAGTTGGGAGGTGGAGAGCTCAGGTGGTGCTCTGCAGTCATGGGAGCAATGGGGAATGGCCATATATATAGATGAAGCTTCACCGCTTACCAGTGCTCACCTCCTGCTGGGCAACCCAGATCCTAAATTTCATAGAAGACAATTTTTTCTGGAGGGGTGGTGGAGTCAGGAGGTGATGTGGCCGAGTTCCTAAGAGGCCGTGGGCCAGAACCAGGCCAGCTGAGGGATTGGGGACTGCAGACCTATAGCACTTACCAACTGACCAATATCAATACATTTTTTAAAATGTCTACAATTAATCATATATCTGTATTCTCATTAAATGATTTAATCATTATTTGCATAGTCATGGTGATTCTGGGTGACTTAAGGGGGAAGGATGAGGAGAAAGAATAAGGTGAAGATCAAGAGTCCAGCTTTATTTTATTTTATTTTTTTTTGAGACAGAGTCTTGCTCTGTCACCCTGGGGGTAGGGCACAGTGGCATCACCACAGCTCACTGCAACCTCAAACTCCTGGGCTCAGGTAATCCTCTTACATTAGCCTCGCAAGTAGCTGAAATTACAGGCGCATGCCAAGACACCTGGCTAATTTTTGTATTTTTAGTAGAGATGGGGTCGGGGTCTCACTCTTGCTCAGGCTGGTCTCCAACTCCTGACCTCAAACAATTCTCCTGCCTCAGCCTCCCAGAGTGCTAAGATTACAGGCGTGAGCCACCAGGCCCACCAAGAGTCCAGGTTCTGACATATTAATTTTGATGTCTTTGAGTACTATAAGTGGAAATGTGAAAGAGGCAATTACACATACGATTCTGGAGCTCAAAACAAAGATCTGATAAGAAGTACAAGTTTGAAAGTCATCAGACAGAGATGTGTTTAAATGCCCAAGGCAAGACAGTGCACAGTGAGAAAAGAAAGGACAAGGACAGAACTCTGAAGATCTTCACTACCTGGTGATTAAGGAAAAGAGGAAAAACTAGCAAAGGATACAGGGAAGCATTAATTTATCAGTTTTCTCTGTTATAAAGTATTATTTTCTTTTACTATAAAGTACTATCAGAACATCTCAAATTATTTTGGAATAAGGAAGGCTATATACAAAAAAATTTAAATATGGCTTATATTCCTCTCATCTATTATTCCTGAGAACAAAATTTTATATAGACATTATAAATTATTCACAGAGAAACTTGAGCTTTCATTACACATACATAACAAGCAATAAAAGTATCAGATAGCACACGAAGGTTCTTAAAGTTTACATTATTATAAGTGAGACCAACTCCAACAGTGAAAAAACCACAAAGCAAGCTTCCTTTATCTGAAAATATTAAGTTATTCAGCATTTATAATATTTACATGTTCTTAAGTAGAATTGAACTTTGATTCACGTGTAACAAATTACAAAGATGACATTTAAACTGTTTCAAATTATATAATTATTTTTTGATCTAAAATAAGTCCTGTAAAGCATCAGCAAACCAGGAAAATGGGTGGTGGATAAGAAAACAGTACCTTATCATTCTTTAACAAATTTTAAAATTGCAAAGATCTTTTTAATACCATATATACGTACACACATAAATATTTCTCCAGCAATTGATAATTGATGGTGGAAATAAAAATATCACTTTTAATTTTTTTCAAAAAAGTAAAAATGAATAAAGAGTATAACTCAGAATCAGAAATCAAGATTTCAAAATCCCTAAAAATTGACATGTGTGACCAAGATTCCTAGCACATCACAGGGAAGTATTTGAAAGTCTACTGGTAGATATGAGTGCTATCCCGGCAGAACCTCCACATCCACTAAGAATCTTAGATGGATAAGAATATTCTCACCATAAGATCTGAAACTGCCACAGTTAAGGTCCTTTAAAACAGAAAATGGTCTTTTCCATGGAACACAAGAAACTCATGAAACAAGAACAACACAGTAGCAATCAATTTCCCAGGAGAATAGACTTCATTCATCAAAGGGATACTATGGAAGCAACAGTTCTTTGCTGAGATCTATGCCTGAGATTGCTTGAGCTTTATGCAGTTCTATCCTGTCTTCCCTAGGTGAACGAGGGTGACACACCAGAGGAAGGTGTATGCAGTGTCTCATGTATTTCAGATGTTGGGGGAAGTAATAATTACAAGGACTACAAAATCAGATGGCTATTTTTCTGGAGGATACCCATGCATTTGAAAAAGACAATGGAAAGCTGACATCAATTTATTACTGTGATTTCTGTGGTAAGCAGAATAATCCCCCCCGCTTCCCGCCACACACACACACACACACACACACACACACACAGATAAATGCCCATGTCCTAATCCCGGGAAACCGTGAATATGTTAAATTACATGGCAGAGAGGAATTATGGTTACAGATATAATTAAGGTTGCTAATAAGCTGACTTTAAAATAGACACAATATTCTAGATTATCAGGGCAGGTCCAGTGTACTCATAAAGATCCTAGAAAGAACAAGAAGAGAAAGGAGAGGAGAGCCAGAGGGAGATATGACTATGGAAGAAAGGCACAGAGAGATGCAACATTGCTAGCTTAGGAGATGGGCAAAAATAGGCTATGAGCTAAGCTATAGAGGGAAGCCTGTAGAAAGCTGGGAAGGGCAAGGAAATGGATCCTCCTTTAGAACCTCCAAAAAAAGAAATGCAGCTCTGCTGACCCCTTGATTTTAGTCCACTGACCCATGTCAGGCTTAAACCACAGAGAAAACTAATTAATATTGCTTAAAATCACTAAGTTTGTGATAATTTGTTACAAAAGCAATAAAAAACTAATACAGTCACAATTTAAGGTGAAGTGTAACAGCCAAAAAGCTTTCTTGACAATTAAGGAAAAGAATCTCATCTCCTACAAAGTGTAAAAAAAATCCTTAGCACAAGATACAGAACTTAATTATTCATAATCATAAGAGCAAGAGCTCTGGATATGCTTGAATTCACGTTCAAAGTTTGCTACCTCGAAGGAAGGGCCCAAATTGAGAAGATGTGGAAACTTACATCGTTTGACACACTTAACAATCTCGATCATCAGGTTCCTACAGACTCTGTGTGCCTACAGAAGTCTCCTCCCTATCACAGACAAGTGCTTCCTGCTTCACCCCTGCTTGAAAAAAATGCAGATGACTCTTCCCTGCAAGACGGCATAAGTCCCACCCAGGATTTGCCACCACCTCCTCTTCTAGCCAAAAGGCCAGTAACTAGGGGTAAGTCACAACTGGCTGGGAAAGTAGTGAGCTCACCAAGTGAAGAAAGAACAGTGGCCCAAAGGAGCCACAGTACCTAGGCAGCATGAGCCAATAGAATCAGTAGAATAACTTTGGGATTGATTCTGAGGATGCTATGTCAACAAGGAATGGGACATAAAGTTGAATGACTGAAAATTCATTGATGCAAAGACCTCTGACTAGCAATACAACACATTTCTCCCTTGTGATCTACTCCCAACTCCCCTACTGGTAGCCAAACCCAGAACTAGGGTTAAGTTACAACATAACCCAGCCATGAAGGTGCTAAGATTACCAAGGAGGAAAACAGGAAGAAAAGAGACTACGCTCTGAAGGAGATAGATTTAGCCAATAAGTACCAGCAAAAGCTGGAAGAGTATGCAAATGGTCATATCTTTGCTAGAACATATTAATACTAATTTAGGTCATGGTACCCAGCAATTGATCTAGAAAAAACATTATTGTCCATCTCTATCAAGAAGGAGGACCAGAAGCAGCTCTCATTCACACAGGGCAGATAGCAGTATACACCTACCACCCTGACCCAAGACTATAATAACTTTTTTGTCCTCTGCCATAATACAGTCCTAAATAATTAGAACCTATTGGATATTAAGAAGATCATTACACTGGTCCAATGTATCAATGACATCCTGTTAAGTAGACCACATAAGCAAAAGGTGGCAAGAACTTTGGAAGACACATGTGCTCAGAAAATGGAATATAAACATTGCATCAGTAAAGGTTTAGGAGTCTAAGGCCTGAATCATAGAAAGATAACCCTTCCAAAGAAAATGACAATTATTGCACATTCCAAAATAAAGGACAACCCTTCCAAATAGCAGGACAAACTATCTCACATGGTCATGAATAAGGAGGAAGCACAATCCCTAACAGGTTTCTTTGGATTTAGGAGAGAACATACTCTATTCCAGGAGTACTACTATGACCTATTTATCATATGCCACAAAAAGATGCTGACTTACAGTGGGGTTTAGGGCAGTCAAAGATTTTGCAGGAGGTACAGTTTCCACTGAAAAATTACTCAAGCTTAGACCATATGACCCACAAAATCAATAATATTAGAAATATTTTTAGTGTGAAAAGATACATGTAGAGTTTATAGCAAGTCCCAGTAGGAAAATCACAAAGTAGACACCTATATTGAGCAAGCCCATGCCATTTGCAATAGGGAATTACAAATCATTTGAAAAACAGTTTATGGTGTATTAATGGGAACTTGTATAGGCAGAATGTCTTAAAATAGGCTATTAAGAGAATCATGGTGCCAAAAATGTCCACTATAAGCCAGGTCTATCAGTCACATCATAAGATCCAGCAGGTCCTCTAGCAATCTATTATTAGATGTAAATGGTACAGTCAGGACTGAGCATAAGTGGACAGAGAATGCACAAGTAAGCTACATGCAGAGGTGGTCCAGACCCCTACATATTCCCTGTTGCACTGACTCACTGTCCCACATTCATACCCATGACTGAATGGGAAGTCCCCTATGACCACAAAGTCCAGGCTGAGTTCACAGATGGGTTGGCTCCACATACTGTATAAACAAAAAAGGTACTAACACCCATCCTGCAGCCCCACTAAGGGGCACCTTCAAATACAGCAATGAGGGAAAAATCCATGGAATGGGCAGAGCTTCAGAGATTACGCACTTTGTGTGGAAAGAGAAGTGGCTAAGGTAAGAATATATATAGCCTCATTAGCAGCAGTGAATATCCTAAAACTTCAATTGATGAGGTGTTTATTTTCCGTTTTCTGAGCACTTGTGCTTTACCAAAGTGTCCAAAGTTCTTGCCATTTTTTGCTTATTTAATCCACTCAGCTTAGACTCTGCTGCAACTGAATCAGAGTTCACCTTCTCCCTCTGCTCAACCCCAGCTTCCTCCTTCCCTTACAGGTGTTCTTCCCAAGAACACTCCCTAGTAAACCACCTGCATATAAATCTTCTTCTGTGAGTTTCCTGGAGAAGCCAACCTATGACATGCAGACACTGCATTGTGCCTTGATCTCTATCCTACTAATTCCCATGACCTGGAAGGCTTCTATCTCCCTGTGATAACAATACATCTATTCTGCCTATTTCTCTAGGCTAAGACTACGACCAGGCTACACATCTGCTCCTACCCATGCAACTTCAAGTTCAATCCCCCAGAGCAGAGCACAATAATATGTTGGAATTCTGCTTTACTATGTTTCATTATTTGCTTTATAAATAACTTTCCATCTGTAGAAATGCCGAGTCTTTTGTTAATAATGTCATAATAACTATTGGGAAGATGACAGCTATGTAAAATGAATGAGAAGCAGTCAATAGTTAAACCACCAGAAAATATTCTTAGAGCAAATTTAGAATAATCTTTAGGAAAATCTAGACCAACTTTTGTCACAGCCAAAGATATTTAAATAGCATTTTTAGGTTCACAAAATAGTTCATCCTTTATTTTGCTTAGGAATCTCTATTCTACCCTTTATAGATATTCCATTTAATTATTGTTAATTGTAAATATTATATAATATTCAATTAAATGATATATAGATTTACTTAAATCTAGGTGTCAAGTTTTATACTTCAGCGACTGAGTCACCATCCACCTCTACCCAAAATAGAGCATGCACCTAAGGTGCCATAAAATGCAAAAATTGCAAGTAAAGAATGACATAAAAATAGGGTATACTACATTCTGTAATTACCCCCAAATATAGCACTGAATATATAACTAGTAAAAACATAAAATCTATTAAACACTTCTGAACTTGGAGTCAACTCATCTTTTATTCTACTCTTTTACAAAGGCTTACAGTTTAATTGAAATTTTCAGTTGCAAAATACATGATGCCCCCACCACTTGACAATATTATTACAACTTTCAGCATACAAAAAGTCATACCCCAATAGTTTCAAGTATTTGGCTCAGGTATTAAGAAACCACTGTTTCAATGTTTCTCCATGTTTTCAAAATAAAGAGGTCTAGCTTTAAAATACAATAACAACACAGTCATACTACAGAATTAACGAATTCCCAATTGTGAAATGTGAATATATAATGAATTTCAGGATACAGCTCTTGCAGCCAGACTGAATTAAGAGTTAAAGTTCTAAAGACTCATTTGCCTCTGAAAATTTGAGGGGGGGATGGTTATCAGTTAAAGAAAACATCAGCTGCTTAGAAATGCATGGCACTACAGCTGAATATAATACCTTTCCTGTTCTCTCTTGAAACGGTTTCCTATTGAAGCAGTTTCTGTATCAATCACACAATAGCCAGAATGTTATACAGGGTTATACTGTATAACACAATAACTGCATTCAAAAAGCATAGGAAAAAATGACTTTTACAGTAGCAAATACTGTAGCTAAAAGCCTAAAACAAATCACTAAGCTGCACTAATTTGTAAGCTTTGAGGTTTGAGGAACTCACTGGCAACTAAGAGAAGGGCAGAGCTTGCAATCAACTGTCCTCTTGAGCACAACAAGATTTTCAAGAAAAGAAATCCACTGATATAGTCTCCTCAATTAACTCTGTGTGAAAAAGGTCCAAGCAATACCCAGAGGGAACTCAAAAATCAGGCCAACTATGACATTTCACTATCAATCTCACCAAGGCTAGTGATTATTAATAAGCCTGGGGAAAAATAAAGTAGTACACCTGGCAGTGGTTATTTTTTATAAGCAAATGCCTACTATTTTATATGAAGGAATATAACTACTTCTGCAGAATATACAGCAGAGCCATTTCTTCATTTTTACTGGTTACTAATTATGAATAAGCTTAAAATATCCTATCATTCCAAAAATATATTATACCAGAAAGAGCCCTCAGTATGGTTATTTCAATACTAAGAATAAAAAGTTATAAATCATATCTTTTTTTCCAAGAAAGAAAACTGAATGGTATAAAGTGCTGACATTAGCTACCTGTATATACTGCTCAGGCAAAAAGCTAAAATTTATTGCCCGAGTTGAATTTCAAATATATACTGTTTGAGATAAGTTTCATGCATGACACAATGTGAGCTAGCTACCTTGCATGTTTTTATCACAATAAGTATAAGCATACACATACCTGAATATAGTTTTAATAATACATATAAAACCATTTACAAGTATTTATTTTTACATATTCTTCATATTTGAATCCGCCAGCAACCATATGATGGTTAGTTAAACTTTATGAGTTTCAGATTTTGTATCTATCTCATTCAAAGATTTAGAGTAGGGTATAATGTCTGTAAAACTCCTAATACAGGCATGGCATATAGTAAGCACTTGATAAGTGGCAAATATTTTCTGAAAAATTCCTATATCCCATGTTTAATTCTTTCTCAACAATAGATAGAAAAGTATGGAAGATAATCCTAGTTACTTAAGTTCGGTCTGTGTATGTATTTTAGAATCCAGATGTGAATGCAGATACATTTGATGTGCTAAAATCTCACTTAGAAAGCAGAAAATACTACCAAAAAAATCTGACGAATAGTATGGCGGGGATGGTCTTTTAAGAATATAATTGACACTAAACTTTAAATGTATAAATCGCTGTAATGCAGGTAAAATATTAACTGCCAATGTATTGCTATTATGTAGCTAAGAAATATTTTTCTTTTGTCAACTAAAAAAGGAAGAGAAGTAATGTGAGTTTCTAAAAGTAATGTTGTAAACTTATGAATACATGCATGAATGCATCACAGAAGATATTTAGAAAGAAAATATATGTTAGGTTAGAGATCATATACCCTGCTGCCAAAACTGAATCAGAGTCAGTTTTGCAAGTAAAGTGGGAAAGCAACCTAGCTTCTTGAGATTAACCTAAATCAGGTTTAGTTATTATTGCACACATTTTATAAACACACACTCATATATATTTATATAGTTAATGTATTTATATATGAATTTGTATTTTTAGAGTATGCATATGTATACTCTACATACAAATATGTATTTGTAGTGTGCATGTGTGTGTTTGTATATAAATATATATACGTGTGTACATACATTATACATATATGCAAGGGCTGTCCAGAGAGTATCCAGCCATGTAACTGTTCTTGTTATATTATCAATGGCTGAATACTCATTGGACAGTCTTTGTATATATCTTATTTGGACCTTCTCCAAAACTGGAGAGGTAAATATAAAGGTTTCAAAGTACTTCTTTGTATAAAAAAGCTCAGACCATTAAAGCATCAATAGTAAGTTTCAGTGATGAAAGAAAATAAAACACTTAAATGCTTTTTGAAATATTAACCAAAATAATATAATGATGATAGAGTTCAACACTAAAATCACAGGGAACAAGAAGGCCACTTTCAACCCCAGCTGCTGTTAATGGAGGGATATTTGACAGGGAGGCACAGGAAATAATCAGAGAATAAACAGCCTCTGAGTAACAAGGCAGATTATTTCAGGTTGCCGTCCACTAGGAGTTATTCTCGTCTTGGGGAAAGACTGGGAGGTTTCTAAACCCCAATTTTCACAGTGATGATGTCATTATGTAGTTTACAACATGGTAGGGAATGGTCCTAATGAAAGAGAGTCATGCCTCTGTAGACAAGTATATTTAGATGAACCTGTGCACAGCAAAGAAAGACCAGAATTAGTCAAAGATTTAGTTTTGATTAACTGTGGACTAAGACTAAAGCCTCTTTAAAATGAATATCGTAGCTTTGTTACAAGAAAAGTGTACAGGTGACATAGACTTGTGTGAACATGAAAAATGTAAGTGATTCAAAGGATGAGAGAGAATCACAGTAAGGGTATAGCATAAACCATAAAAAAAAAAATCAAGGAACAAGTTCAGAACCAGGATAAAAGCGTTAACTACACCATTTCTAGATAAAAATTTCACTAATTCTAAGATACCTGGGTAAGAATGACAACTCTGAAACTACTTGGCGGTTATATCTGTGCACATTACAGAGACTACTGTGTATATTTGCTTAAGGTGACTTTTTTAGCAAAGTCAATATTGTTCATTCCACATAATAGGGAAATTCTTCTCAACTGATAATTTTTTTTTTATTTTTTATAGTCCTGAGTAAAGGCTGCCTTCTACTCTGGTTAAAGAGGTACCTGACCAATATGCCCAACTAATATTAAGCTAATATTCTGACATTCAGAAGACTATCTTAATTAAGCAATTGCAGCCATCTAGTTAATTTTATGAATAAGGATTATGGAATTAAACTACCTTTCACTCTCAAAAAATAGATAGTAAGTGCAAAGAAAAATTAAAATGCATTATGTCTAAAAATCCTTTCTTATGTATGTGACTGTTATAGTTTAAGGCTGAGTAAAGTCCCACCCAGCCTTTTCAGTTAATTCTACTTTAAAGATTTTTTCAATGATTAGATGAGTAGGTGAGAAATAGTAATTTTGGTTACTTTTGGATCAAAATTAGAAGATGTTATACAACAATTTTGTGATAAACCCATTTAATGATTTACCTTTATTTTATCTTTTTATTTATGAATTCTCAATTATTAATATAAGTACTCTTACAACTACATCCCTAGGTTTTCCTTTTTGTCTGGGTGGATACTTTTTATATACTGCTGTTTTTCAATTAGTCTTGAAATGGAGGATATTAAGAATATTCTTGCTCCTTGATACAAAAACAAGATTTACACATATATTTGAACATACACATATACTTACATAAGCACAAATTTACCCACGATTATAAGGTTTAGGTTACACTAATCTTATATGTTCCCTGAAGCTCTTAAATGAAGGGGATACCAGCTCCCTGCCCACTACCATCATTACAAAGTAAAAAAAGAAATTCCAGGGTTGTGTGGATTGAGAGAGGGAGACTAGCCTCGCATTCGCCTCTCTCTAAGGAGCAATATCACATACATGTGCGTACAAAAGACAACACCAGTAGCATTTTCTTGTACATACTAATACTGCATCTAGTGTTTAAAAATACACCACTTGAGTCATTTTTTGCTTGACTGATACAACTGGAATATTTTTTCCAGAAAAAAATTACTTGCTTTCTGTTATTTCTAGTCTCTTATTCTGTTCTAAAAACTAAATGACTATCCTATTATGAGGTTGAATTGCAAGAGCATCTAAGAGTGCAGTTTTTTTAAGAAGAGAAAGGAAACTCTCCATGTTCTTCTGCTTCTACTCTAGATATAAAAATCCAACTACAATTTTTTATTCTTGCTGTTTTCAGTCCACTCTCCTCAGAGTTTACTACATGTGGAAACTGAGGGCTAGAGATTAAGATTTTTGTCTGAGGTAACACAATAAAGCAAACACCGAACGAGAAAAAAGGCTAAGTAACCCAACAGTTTTCAACTACGTCATGCTGCCTTGCACAGTAATAAAAAACAATAATGAAAGCACATACCCCTCTTTTTGCAAAGGCAATGCATTCATCTCATTGGCTGTGTATCTGTACAGAGCAACATGATGTTTTAAGTCATCTGGACCCATAATCTGCTGCTTCTAAGCAACACTTCTTTTCAGCACTCTAAAAAGGCCTTGAATAGTCTTCTGAGTTTACCTCCAAAGGAGCTGCTTTGTATTAACATATTCCAAGCTTCCCAAATTTGCCTAGCTTTGGAGAGAGCTCAGTATCCCTTAGGAATTTTAGAGACAACTGTCCTATCTTCCAAAAAGCAGGTTAAGTTAGCTTCACATTAAACACATACCACCTCAGAATCTTGACAGACGTAAACATCTGAGCAAGTTCCACAGTATCATACAATAACATTTATTTTGTAGACCTACAGACTTTTGGAGGGAAAAGACATAGGTTAAAGTTGGGGTAAACTTTTTAGAAATTGCTTATTTTTCTTTCTGTACCACTATTCCTCCAGCTGGGATCCATGCTGTAGCAATGCCCTGCCCTCCCTCTTCACCTATACTAGGCCAACCCACTTTCAAGGCTCAACTCTTGATGTACCAGCTTTTTCAAGTTTCCTCCAACCATGATAGCTACTGTAATTGCTCTCTTGCTTAGGCACAAACATCTGTGTATTTCTCATAGCCTTAATTTATTGGATTGTCCATTTGTTTTTATCTCCTCAATTAACTCGTAACCTCTTTGAGTTTATAGCCCTTACAATACTGCTACATGCATTATCCATAGTAGTTATACATTAATTTGCTAACTGTAGTTACTGGAACTTAACCTAAATTTGCCTAGAGCCTGTGAAGAATTCTCACTCATCACAACATCTTCCTCAAGCACTTTCTATCCTTTTTAGGAGACTCATAGTAGCCTCTTCCTCCTCTTCCTCAATAAGAAGTCCTCCTGAGGTGAGGCATGAACCCAATTCAGTTACACACAGAAGTAACAGACACAACAGGTGCCCTGACATTTAATCTGTACCTACCTGTCCTTATGTTCCCAAATCATACAGTTAGTCAGCAAGAATAATAATCCGGTCTAGAGTGACACAGACTCTATTTAAAATCCCTTTATCCCTTCATCTTTCCCTACCAGGGCATCAGAAAAATCTCCCTGAAGATGTCCTTCAGCCAGACAACAGACATTTTTCTTTTTTTACTCTATTTTGATGCATTCAAGCAAAGTTCTAGTTACTTCAGAAAAAAAAAAATGTTTGCTGTTTTGCCATTACTTAAAGAGCAGAAACATTTTTATAATAGCCTTTACTTCCTACTTACCTCTTTCAGATCTCAGCTGCCTTTTGTGTTATCCATTAGGACTTTGGGATGCCTAGCTGTGAAAAAAAAACCTTCCTTTTTCAGGCAGACATGTTCCTTTCCAAGGACTCACTCAATTATTTTTATTCTCCCCATTCTCATTACAACAAAATAAGACAAGAAGTATACTGCTTGAAGGTAAAATAATATATCATATAGTTGATCCTGTCAACCACAGGACAGTCCTTAATATAGATTTGACCACAAACAGAAAGAAACTGAAGTCTCTTATTTTTATGCAAAGTTGGAAAGGTAGCATAATAAAAGACAGTAAGAATAAGTTACATCATAATTTCTAACAGCTTTCATCCTACTGTAATAGGTACTGAAATGATAAATTTAGGGTAAATGTGTAATAGCCCAAAAATATCCTAATAGTTGAAATTCTCTGCTGTGATTATAACTCCTGGGGAATATATAACTTGAATTATAAAACAGAAATCATTGTTTTTACTTAATTCAATTGATGACATCAACAGGAAAAGAAAGTATTTTAAAATATAAGATTAGGAATGACAAAGTGTCTTGGAAAAGTAGCAAGAAACTGATATAAAACAAACTTACATGGGATCAGTGCAAGGTGGTATAGTTAGGAAAGAAAATGGAATTGTGCTGGTATAAAATGGAAATAACTAAATTCATACCTCAATAACTGAGCATGAGAGATTTTAGTAATTTGCAAAAGACAAATAAGTTCATCCAATGAATATTCCCAGACCATAGAAAAAAGAATTTCACAAAACAGCATAGGACCTCCATCTGCCTGGCATAATAGTAAAAGCACTGTGTCTTAAATTAGTGAAGTTATTTAATGATCGTGAAGCCTCTTCTCACTTACAACTTTGTGATTTTACAGAGCCAAAAAATTATTAATTAGATTTGAAAATAAAAATAAGATACAGTTTTCTATGAATGCAATCATTTAGTAAGTCTGCTCTAAGTAATATACTATTTACATCAACAGTCACTGAAGGAAAGAAATAAAATTTCATTTTATTCAGTTAATGGCAGTTATGATGAAGCTGAAAATGTTCACTCCATTCATACTTGAAATGCATTCAATAGTTTGCATATTCTTCCAAAACAGCCAAAAAGGAGAATAAGAAAGACATTCCCCAATTTAACTCTGAGGTGACAGCACATTAGTTAACTTTAGCTGCTCTAGAGATCAATTCCAGGAAAGGCCAGCATAGCTGGCTATTCATTGTTGCCTTTGTGGGTTACAAGCCTTGAGCCCAACTTTTGAGAGACTCTTCCCAAAGTATGAGGGCCAGAGCAGAGAATATAAGTAATGAATCACCTCTATACTTGGAAGGCAACCCAAGACCATGGTTCCTGATACTGTCTTAATAAAATATAACCTGAACCCAAAATGCTCACGCTATAATCCCATCCCCATGAGCCTTACCCAATTACATGAAAATAATAAGTTTTAAAAGAATACAGAGCACACTTTCAGAAACATTTGTTTGTATCCTGCTTCTCAAGAAAAGTCTAAGGTGTTTCACAACTACAAAAAAATTTAAAATATTAAAATATAAATATGAAGACTCATAACCAAAGACAATAAAATTAAGCAAAGACGTCAAGATCATGAAAAATGCCTTCCCAGAATTCCTTTTGTGACATATATTCACCAGAATTACTTCATCGCTAAACTTCTACCTTTAACTCTTAATTGTCTGAACCCTGACACTCTACTGACTTATTCACTATAAAATGATAACTTAGGCTTAATGTATAACTTGCTCATTCTAAAATATTTATAAGCCCATTTAGGGGCTTCCCCAGGGACATATAGGACATGGGCAATTAACACTGTATAAAATAATCTTCCCATTTTGCAGGTGAAATCTCAGTAGTACGACCAGCAAGGACAACCTTGAGTGGACAAAAGTTATCCCAAGATAGCAGGGCAACTGAGCCACTCTTCCTTGATGATGGTGGCCAAGGTGGTAACAATATAAGAGTGTGTGTGAATGTGTAGGGACAGTAGGATAAGCAGTAGGAAGAGAGGTTAGAAATGATTGTATGTCTGGCTGTAATAGCCGACTGACCTCCCATAGCATACTTATCCTTTTGGATCAATCTGTCCATCCAGATTCAACCCACTAACAGCCTGAAATATCTTCCAGAGCCTTCTTGTCTTACTTATTTCCTTGTTCTTAACTCCACCTGTCATTTCTGTCTAGCTACTCTCTTGGGTGCTATTCTTAAATTGCATGGGATGTGCTGATATTACGTGAATTAATATAGTTTGCTAATTTTTCATATGCATGAGTGTGACAAATTAACACGTGTTTGACATATATGTTTGATACCGAACACATTCTGGAAGCTATTTTTGGACACTGAATTATTTTAGGATACCAAGTCATTTTTTGATTTGGTCCCCACTAAAACTATTCAGACTTGGAGCTTTATTTTATTTTTTTGTTTGTACTGGAGATTTATCTATGCTGATGCAGTAATATTTTATTGTCCTCCTTGGAAATTAAGGGCATGATAATCAGAAGTAAAAATACAGTGTGTCAATGGAGAAGTTCTTCCTTTTTTAGCCAGCCAACTGAGAAGTTTACAGGAGGTATGATTCTTGGTAATATGTCATTATCAACATGATGTCTAGAAAACATAAACAGCCCAAACAATATACTACCACAGAATGACTTAAGAAGAAAACTTTCAAAACTAGGAAAAAGCTTCAGATCACTTGGCTCTAGATATTTCAATAATCATACACATAGCTGGACTTTACATTCTGACTCTCGATGATATGTCTAATTAGTCATCCTAAACCAAATGCAATGTGAGTACAACAAAACTAATAATGTTAAAATTAGATATCAGTTCATTATTCATTTAATAACTTTTTGGGTTTTAGTGATGTTTAAATAAAAAGAAAATTCAAAAAAACTTTAAGATACCAAGAGTATTTGGGGGAAATTTTTAATAACGTTTTGAGATTTAAAAAGTGTGAATTATACCTTAAGAAAGTAAATTTGAAAAAACACACAAATATATAGCTCCAAATGGGTATAATCCATTGATATAGTTGTCTTGGGAAGTCCACATGGCATTTTTTTTGTGCTACTCTATTATGAGGAGTTTTTTGTAATCTTTCAGAAGTTTTTTTGTAATCTTTCTTTCAATTTTTAAATAATTGATATTACTATAATGTCATATTTGATAAAAAATATGTAAGGAATATGAAGAACAGATCCCATATTCAAAACCAAAAATTAATGATAGAATTATTGGCTGAGAGTAGATAAGTAGTTAAAGGATAATCTCTCTTCCCCAGCTGCCACACCATATATAAATGTTAGCTATTGTGCAGCTTTTTTGTTGTTTGTTTGTTTTTATTTCAGCATATTATGGGGGTACAAATGTTAAGGTTATGTACATTGCCCTTGCCCCTCTCCCCACTCCAGTCAGAGCCTCAAGCCTGACCATCCCCCAGACGGTGCACATCGCACTCATTATGTATGTATGTACCCATCCCCTCCTCCCCCCTCCCGTCTGCCCGACACCAGATAAATGTTGTTCCTATGTGTCCACTTAGGTGTTGATCAGCTAATACCGATTGGCTGGTGAGTACATGTGGTGCCTGTCCATCCATTCTTGGGATACTTCATGTAGTAGAACAGGTTTCAGCTCCATCCAGGAAAATAGACGAGGTGCTATATCATCATTGCTTCTTATAGCTGAATAGTACTCCATGGTATACATATACCACATTTTATTAATCCACTCGTGTATTGATGGGCACTTGGGTTGTTTCCACAACTTGGGCAGTTAAATATTCCAAGATAAATGACAATAAATTCTTAGGTCTATAGCAGAAACTCTTACACACATGGTTGTGGAACTGATTAGGCATAATAGGAAGAAAATTATAATATTTGAGACAGTATAATCTACACATTAAAACAAATACTTTCAGTTTCCTAAAAAATAAAATCTGAATTTCATGCTCAGAGTTTACCAACCAGGAAGTGGAGGAGCGAAGGGATTGCCTAGCTATTTCAAGAAAAGAAAGGTTAGTAATGACATAATTCTAAATCATGTACAATAAATAATTTTAGGTGACAATGAAGTGATTTTACCTCAGTAACCTAGAAAATGATTTTTATTTCCTCCTGGACCTGGCTACCATAAGAAGAATTAAAAAATGATGCTTTGCGTGTAGTATGAATGGTTTTACATCTGGCAAACACAGGCAAATAAAGAAATACAGACTTTTATGATCAAAGTTCCTATCTAGATTTTTGAAGTTTCTGTTTATAATTACTCTGCTTTTAAAATTTATCATTTTCAAAGATCCTTATATAAAATGCTCAAAACACACTTTATCACCTTACACTAAATCTTACATCTGCCTGTTACAATTGATCAGTTTTTTAACTAAATAAAAATAAACTGTTCTCTTCCCTACAAATGTTTCAACAAATAAAAATAAAACTACCTTATGTTAAGAAAGGTCATGATTTACAAAGTCAAAGCATGACTGTCAGTCATGTGCCAGTGCTTCTCACACTTTAGTGTGCATCCAAACCATCACGTGAGGCAATGAACAGCAATCTATGGGTCCCCTGCTCTGACTTTCTGAATGTAGAAAGTTTCAGAGGCACCTGAGAATTTGCATCTCAAACAAGTTCCAGGGTCATGCTGATGCTAAAGATTAGGGTCACACTTTGTGAACCTAAACTTCCATGATATGTAAGACATTTTTGAAAAGTAATATACAATTTTTTTCGACCATCTAATAGCTGCAACATTTATAATAGCCGGGGATTCTGATTAATATTTTTCACACAAAGCCAATTCTATTCCTAGCTACGTGACTAATGACCACATCAATATTAAAACTAAGATAAACGAAAATGATCCCATCTTCATTACAATCACCAGCTCAATAGCAAAACTGCCTTCTGCTTTATTGTTAACAGACATGGGCACAGGATTATATTAATGAAATTGTTTGCTTTTTCTCTCCACTGTTAGACCATATCTTTTTCCACTGTCCAACATGAGACCTGCCAAGGCAAATAATCTGAATGAGAACAAATGACAGGAGAATGGAACAACGCCTTTCTAATCCAGACAGTTCCATCAATGTCCCACTGCCATCCCTGCCCCAGTCTTTCTCACTTCTCATTACTGCCCCTACACACACACACATTTTAAAAACAATTCAAAACCAAAAACTTCTTTTAGTGAGGATGATCCAAACCAGTGAAAGAGAAACAGAGATTTGGATATGGGATCAGAGGAATTCAGACTTTCCCATTCTAATGATCAGCCCCTTGAGAAGGTTCTGACTCCAGTATTCCTGCATTCCTAGAATCCCAGCTTCTCTCAGCTGTTCATAGGACACCAGAGTCACAAGAACATTAAGTGAATTCCTGCTCTCTTCAGGCCCCACCTCCTGCTTTCAGTCAAGCCTTGAGGTAAGCCAGAAGACTCAGCACCTCTCTCACACACAAACACCCCATCACCATGTCACCACCACCACCAGAGAAGTTGTCTTCCATTCGAGAAGGAGGGGTGAGGAAAGGGGAAGTTCAGATGCTTAAAGGTGGGAGAAAGTAAAGGTTTGTTGGCCTGAACCAAGGAGGGCACCAGAAAGACATGAAAGGGGAGTAGCAGATGGAGCACAGGAGAGACCAGAGCTTGCTGCTGGGGACCATCCTCCGCTTCTCCCCAGCACTGCTCAGTCCTGGACGGAATACATTAGAGAAAGTATAGGCTGTGTCCGATCTCCAGAATTCATCCCCAAACACCACTGCTGCACTCCACCCTCCCAGAGAGTTTGAGGACTCAAGATCCACTGGCACCCATGTCCACTCTGTGGTCAGTTCTAGGGTTTGCAGAGAAAGGTCTCACACTTGCACAAATGGCCTTTTGGCCCAAGGACAGCCATTGACTACCCCTGCAGTGCTGGGATCCAAACCCGCCTAGTGAGACCAAGGGTCAAGTGGGCCGGATATCCAGCACACATTCTCCGGATATGGCCCTAGAGGGTGCTGTGGGTGAGTCTTGGCCAGTTGTCCCCTCAAGAGCTGCCCCCCTAACCTCCCACCATGCCTGGAGAACACAAAAGTTATTCTTCTTTTGGGGCACTGCCTGCTTGTCCCAAGAGAAGACTTAGATTTCAGTACACTATTAACGAGGACACGCGCGCGTGTGTGTGTGCGCGCGTGTGTGTGTGTTCCAGTCCCAAAAACCAAGGGTGCCAACTGCTGACAGGCAAAGGAACCTGGAGTTGCTTTTGAGGACTTCAAAACCTCCGAATTAACAAGCTTGCCCTTCTAAACCTTTCATACCTAGGTTTTCCGGAGAAGAGCTGAGATTGCTCCTGTTGCAGCGAGCTGGTGTCCTGCCCTGGAGCCGAGACACGCGGACTTAGCCGTCCGTTCATTCATGCATTTGCTCATCCATTCACACAAACATGTCCCTTAATTGTGTCTGGCACCGAGAATCTTGCCTGCTATTTTCCCCTCCCCAACTCAGCGCTCATGGCAACCGCTGGTGCAGAACGCAACTCAACTGTCACCCCACTTCCTGAGCCGGAAAATCAAGGCATGTAGGTATTCACAGAGAAAGGAAAAGGTGGAGAGAAGGAGGCGGGAGGCGGAGAGGGGTGGGGAGACTCAAAGGGGTCACACTTGAAGCTTCCCTTGGGGGAAAACCGCAGCACGGACACCGCGGCACGCAAGGAGCCAAACCATTATTAAATCAAAGACTACAGGAGCTCGGGTCCCCCGCGGGGATAAATCAAGTGCAAAGCCACTCGTTCGCATGAGTGCGTTGCTGCCGGCTCGACCCAACTCCGAGCCCGAGCTGAGGCGCCGGGGGAGCGGCTCGCAGCCCAATCCGCAGCGCGCTCGCTGCCTCCTTATCGCTCCCAATAACGCGATGAAGTGTAAATCAAATGCCACGCCGGGAGGGGCCCGGCACGGCGCGAGTCGTGCATTTTCGCTCAGCAGCCTATCTTGCCTAAGAATCACAAGGTCACGATAGCGTCGCGATTCCACTCACCGTACACTCCTTGGCCAGAGATTCCCTCCAGGAGGACTGTCAGCAGCCACACGAGACCGTACACTAAATCCATCTTCACGTGAACATGAACATATCCAGCCCAGGGGGTACGCAGCGGGACCTTCCGGAGGCCGGCGGCCAGCCAGGCGCGCTCCACTCGCGCCCGGGCCGCGCCGAGGTGCCCGGGAACTGCTCGCGGAAGGAGGAAGCGCCGTCCGTCCGTCCTTCCCCCGCGGCGGCCGCGAGCGGAGCGCAGGAGCCCCGCACACCCCACACTCATGCACACACACACACACACACACACGCCCACAACACGATACCCTCACACACTCGCGCACACACACACACACACACGAACGCCGCACTCACACCGGGCGCCTGGGGAAATCGCAGACGCCGGGGAGGAGCAGGGGGCGGTGATGGGAAGGGAGCCGTGAGGAGAAGTGTTCTTCAGGGGAGCGGGCTCGAGTCTCCGCGGCGGCGGCGGCGGCGGCGCGCGCTGGGCTGGCGGCAGGCGCGGGCAGGGGGCCGGGGTGCCGCGCGCTGCGAGCCTGGCTGGGAGAGCCGAGGAGCAGGAAGTGGCCTCTGACCCGGGACACCGAGCAGGGCTCTCTCGCCTGGGTTCGCCTTTACAAAGTAACTCGCGAAGGTCCCCGGAGGAGCGTCAAGAGGCGGCAGCGGCCCGCCCGCCCGCAGTCCGGAGCCCCCAGCCCTGCTGTCTTGCCTTCCCCCATTCCATCAGTTGCCATTGCAACGCCAATCCCGTTACACCACACAGACTCGCATCGCCGAGCCGAGAGAGAGGAAGAGGAGGAGGAGGAAAAGGAGGAGTGGGGCTAGAGGAACGGGGGTGGGGAGGAGGGGCAGGAAGGATGGGGAAGAAGGAAGAGGAAAGGGTCCAACAGGGAGCGGAGTGTGCGTCTGGAGCTCGCTCGGGCACCAGCCTCAGCCGCCGCCGCCACAGCCACTGCTCTCCAAAATATCCTTTAGCGGCCCGCCAGCGAAGAGGATGCTCTGGCCCGCCGCACCAATTCCGGAGCCGAAAGCAGAGTCCAGGCACCGTCGCTTGCAAGAGAGGGAGAATGCCAAGCTGAGACCCGATCCTCACACACGTCTACGCGTGCCCACCGGCACTGCGCGCGTCCTCTCCGCTTCCGCGCCGCCCCCGCCAGGTGGAGAGGGTGGGGGCGGTCGGGACAGGCGGGAGTTTAGAGGAGGGAGCCGCAGAAGGGGTTCCCCGCCTGGGCTAACGTAGTGCTGGCATCCAGAGGTGAAGGCGGGAGCGGCCGCCTGCGGAGGGCACCCGGCTGCGTGGCCGCCGCGCGGGCCGCAGCTGCGGCAGAGGTGCCCGGCTGGGCTGCTGAGCGCCAAGGGCTCGACGCCGGCCGGAATCCCTGGGTGTGCGCGGAGATGCGCGCCGCGGAGGCGAGAGGAGGGAGGAGGCGGAGGGCGAAGCGGCGAGCGCGGAGCGCAGGCGGACCGGCTGCCGGGCTGCCGGGGAGGAAGGCTGTGTGTGGTCACGTTGTGCGCTACGTGCTGAGAGCGCGAGCTGCTAGCCGCAGCCGGGCGACGTCAAAGCCGGGTGCGCGGCTCTGCCGCCTGCCTCCGCGCCTCCTCTGCTCCTCCTTCGCTCTGCCTTCCTGTGTCAGCCGAGCTCATCAGTATGGACAACGCCGAAAGACTCCGCGAGGCCAGCGGCACCCGGCCTCCAGCCTCCCCCGCTGAAGCCCACCCCTGGCTCTCCGGGAGCTCCGCGGCGGCGAGTGCTCCCTATTTATTTGTGATGCCGCCGTCTGCGTTTGCACGCCGAAGGGCCAGCTACCACCTTAGACCCGGGGTAATTACGTGACGTTATCTCCTCCCCGCCGCCCAAGGTCTTCTAGGATCCGTTCTGCTTGGCTAGAGGGCAGAACAGGCCACAGCACTTGAAAGTGGCAACGTTTCTTCTCCGTTTCTGTCTTTTTTAATGGCAGTATGGTCATCACAGCAGATGAAGTCCCTGGGGAAAGAAACACTAGTTCAGAGATGAGTTTATTTTATATGCAGTGTCTCCTAAAGTTAACTGCTTGGAAAATCTTTTCCCTTTTGTGAATGACAGGGTCTTTTATTGGGACAGAGCTAGCTCTGATGTTTAAGGAGCTTAAAAATTTTTATAGTTACCAAAGGATTAGAATAATCCAAAACATCTTTAATTTACATTGGAACGAGTGTAGAGATACTTCACCATAAATTAATAGGGAAAATCTGGGAACATGTTAATGGTTGATTTCTTTCTGTAACCAAGGTAATAGTGTTACCTGTACACAGTCCACTTTGTGGAATATATCCTTTACTATTCAAAGAGCATATGGGTTGGGAAGAGATTGAAATGGTTAAAAACGTGCATTTATACATGTTTTACAAAAGTAATTGCTATGGAAAATCTGGAGGACAGTAATCATTTACCTGCTCCTGTAATAGACTAACATAACGCACTGCAGGTCCCTTTTCCTATCCTCTACTTCTGCTGGGAGGAGGGGACCCCAAGCACTAGAGAATGAATAGTCCCCAGTGTTTCCACCAAGGTCCTTTTCCTCACTTAAATGAATTGTGCATATTAATTTTATAGGCTGTGATCTAGTGTTTAATCCTGGTTTACAAAATATGAGGAACCAAGAATTTTGAGAGGGTCCCGAAGAGTGGTTCACACAGTGTTGAGAACCACTTGCTTATGAAATGCCACTTTCTCTAGATGAAATTTAGTATCACTGTAGAAGCAAAATTCAATGTGTGGCATTATGAAGGGAAATGAGTGAAGCTCACTTACTGGTCACCTGTAGGGGGAAAAATTGTCTTACGATTTTGAAGATCTGCCTTTTATAATTAGCTTCCTGCACACTGCAGCACAGCAGCTTCATGGGGCAGTTTAAACTGCAACAACTTTTTCATATTGAAGCTCATACATATCTTGTCCATGAGGTTCTTCTGGATTTCAGTTTATAATATTCTAAAGTAGTACTTCACATTCGTACTGTCCTTTTTAACTCTCAGGCTCTTTGCGTGTTTGCAGGACTCTAGATTGGAATATTTTTTTAAAGTTAGTGTCAGACTAAGTGACTATACTTAATGGAGATTAGTTTTCTTAATCTTCAACATTAAGACACAATCTTCAGGAACCCAGGGCCTTTCTTATCCATATAATGCTCATCTCTGCATAGGAAGGACCATGCACCCATGGAGCTCTCAGCAATTTCTGTGTGAAATATTTAGAGCTTGGAGAGAACTTAGAGAACCTGGCTATATTAAAATTTATTTCAACTGTAGTTGAAATAAAAATTGAGGAAACAGCTTGGTGCACCTAATCTGTGTCAGGCCTTATCCTAGATTACTAAGAGATTTCTAAGAATGATCCATTCCTTTAAGAAGCATACAATCCAGTGGACAGGGTATGTTGGTCAACACATGCACCACTACTTCTACTGACACTGTAAGTGCTATAAATAAACAAAGTCCTAGGGCACAGGGTGGCAAATTTTACATATAATCATTAGCTGGATTATACAATGAGATAAAAATTACACTAGATTTTATATGGTTTTTTGTTTCTATGAAAATGCTATATAGATTACTTATGGAAATAATTGGCCAATTCAATCAACCAAGGTGTTTCTTTTTCTTCTTCAAATTAAACATGTTTTAAGGTTTCACAGACCAAACAGGCATGATCTGTATAGCCACACCCTTAGCACTGACTGTTGAGGGCCTCCAGGTGGTGAGCCTGAGCTGAAGCTTAAGTACAGACAGGAGATGGTTTATTAGAGAGAAGGGAAGAGCTCTAGAAGGCAGACTCCAGAGGCTATTGTGAAATCAGGCCCAAGACACTCTATCTTGCCTAATTAGAGCAGTTTCCTGTAGGAGCAGTGTAAATAACTTCAGGGATTGCCAGTTTCTTGGATTTTGCACATTGACTGTGAATGTTGCATGGAGCCTAAAACCCTAAGGAATCCCACATTGCATTACTGCCAGGGTCCTTTTAAGAGTGATCTTCTGTTTCTAACAGGAACAACAGTGGTCACTCTATCATTTTTGATAACAGGGTCATGAACATTTGGAGGCTCTCCTCTGACATCTCTAATTACTGTAATAACCTGTTATAATTTTGTTGACTATAGTTTCATTTAAAATTTCTGTTTCCATTCTTTACTATGAACATGATGTTCCAACCTCAGTAGCATGGGAGAGGCAGCTTCATAGAGGGAGTCACCGGTTGGCAGAAGATCCGCCCTACGTGGTGGGACAAAAATGAGAGAAATTGCTAACTCTGGAGATGCAGCCATAAGTAAGGCAAATTCAGAATGTCAGTGTCAGATCTGTCCTTTCTTTCCAACCTAGCCACTTCCTGCAATACAAATACTAGACCTTGTACGTTATTTACATCTACTTCTAATTTCCCTGCTAGCCCTTTAAATCAAACAGACTCCCAGACATGCTATTGCCTGGCCAGTTTGTTTAAAAAATAAATAAATAAATAAATAAGGAAATCATGAATGATATACAAGTAATCTTTTAGGAATTCTACACCTTGACCTGTTATTCCACGCCTCCTTGAGCTTGCTCTATTTTTTTGATCACAGGTTGCTGGCCCATATTGCAGCTTGCTAGGACTGTAACCCATCCTAAATTATACCTCAGTTAGCTGCATATCTGGATACCCCGCCTAGTCGTTTGTCCTGGATCTAAACCCATTTCTGGTATTTCTAAAACCTGCTAAGGTAAGCTCCTTTTTTCCATGGGTCAGACATGTACCTGAGATCACAAACTATCACTCTCTCCACCTCTACCCAATGGATCAGATCTCTTTAAAGCTAACTCAAATTACAATAAAATTTGATAAAACTTCATAACTAGAACCACCCCTGTAGTGCACAAAATCTTCTGTCTTGGTAAAACTTCTCTAGTCAAATTCCTGTCCACCCAGTTTTATTTCCTTAGTAATAGTTTTCAGCATGCAAGCTTAGAAGTCTAAGCAGCATCACATAGAACTGGCTGTTTCAGATAATTGTGAAAGACATGAGGCATAGCTTAGCACTGGGGATTCCAGGTGCTGGTCATTTCCAGGAGGCAGGCAGAGGGTAGTTGTTCCTAAGCAGTGGGACTCAGACACTGATGTTAAGTATGAGACAAGTGTTTAGTATTGGGGAAATAGGATTATCCCTCAATAGGACTTTAGTGAGAACAAACAGGGGAATGAGAATGGTAACTGCTGGTATTAGAAATAAGCAGGTCAAATCCATATTGTATGGACTGAGAGGGTTTGAGGAGAGATATTCAGCTTGAGGAAGCAACAAAATACCCAAAAAATAATTTCTGAAGGGAGCACATTCAGGGTCTAGATAGAAAAGGAGATGCCCAGGAGAGGGTGAATATGTGGATACTACTTTGAGAGGTTGCCAAGGTTCTTTCTAACCAGATGATGGGGCTAAGGTCTCAGATATATTGTGGCTGCCAGTGAAGAGTATCTGGCAAACTGAGGAAAGTGGAGGCAGAAGCAGAATACATGAAGCAAGGGCCTTGGCGATCTTGATGTACTATCTTCAGCTTAAAAGTAGCAGCACATTTCTGAGAGTTTTTACTCATTTGGTAAATGCTGTCCTTTTTTCAAACCAGGCATGCTAGTCTCTAGTTCTAGACTTCCAGGATTTTCTGTGCCGCTCATGATTTCTCTACAATTTGTATCTTGAACCCATGATTATTTTATAAAAGCCTACCCTCAGATACCATAGCCTAGGTAATTTTAGTAGCCCTGCCCTAGATTTCTTCTTATTCTGGAATGTCTCCCTTGAACTCTTATTATAATTCTGGCACTATTTTAGGAACAGACATAAGGCTGATTTGTTCCAGAGTAGAAGATGTTCAGTGCAGGGCAGTGTGACATAGTATAATGTCTGAGCTTTGACATCAGACTGCCCTGGGCTTGAATTGTTGATGTCATTGTGACCTTGACATTACCCTTATTCCATAAAGGAAAAGAGCAAACTGTTACTAAGAACTTTAAATAAAATAAGACATATAAAGTACCATAGTTCAGCACCTGGCACATAGTGGTCAAGTAATATATTCTTATAATTTCCTCAATATTTTTTAACTAAACATTTGATTTTAACTAACATTTTAACTAACATTTGATAATGTTTTTAGTTGTTAGAGAGCGTTAATACTTAGGGCTAATAACTTGAATGATTTCCACTTTGAGATTAGCTGACAGCTCAGAAACTTTGGTTTCACAAGTATGATGAAGTGTTTTCTCTAAATGCATTACTTTACTTGCTTTCATTCAAAGTTCATCTTCTCTATTTCTATCCAGTCACTTCGAATTCTGAAGTCTTTTCACAGTTTATCTGTAATGGTTTGGCATTTCAGTATTTAGGAATAGGTTAATATCTTCTGGAAACATGAAAATTTGAGAGTACAATTCTGCTTCAAGATTATTTTTGAAAGTGCCACATCCCTGGATGAATCCTTGAAGAACTCCATGACTTAAATATTAATGTAGAGAAGTTCCTGTTTTCTACCTTTTAAAAACAGATTAGTACTAAGCAATACTTATACTTCTAGGTTGCCAATAATCCATATTAAAAACCAACATCAAGGTTAGATTAGAAATTTTGTTCTGGAAATATAAAGAAATCCACAGTTTCTGATAAGGAAGTGATTTGATGAACCCATAGATAAAATATAAAGTATTAGAATTGAATAAAAATTTATGGATATGCATGTAATAGGAAATAAAGGGAAGCCATTTGCATCTTAACAAGGTGATGGGTTTGAAATTGCCATCACAACACAAATTTATAGAAATGTAATTTTAACATTCTTGTAATTAAACTCAACCTGTTCACAAGCTACTCATGTCAGCTAATGGTTAGAAAAGGTCAGGAAGACACAATCTATTCTGGGTTTGAAACTTAATTTCTTGTATGGACTTACCAGGGTTTTGTTGTTGGTGGTTTGGTTTGGTTTGGTTTCGTTTTGTTTCTCTAACACACTCTTCTCCTTGTCCTCACCCCAAGAGTGTTGGTTCATGTTTTGTCCTGATAATGGGGAGAGGTGTCCTCTTTCACCCAGTGTTGCTGGCCTCCGCTTGATCTGTGGGTGTCTGCCATTTACCCTGCCTGCTACACCCATAGCTCATGTGTTCACCCACTGACTTTGAGTTAGAGGAACTTATATTTTTCCTCTTCCCAGCCTCAGGCTTTTTTCCAGCTCTTCAGACATTTTCCATTCTCTGGGACCACCAGAAAATTCTGGATTTTCTGCACACTAGTCACTTTGGGAAACCATATGGCACTGTTTTTCTTTCTCTCTTTACCTGGATATATACCATGCTGACATTTCTGCTTCTATGTAGATTCCCTGATTTGCACTCTGTGAGGCATTTCCATCACAGGTTAGGCAAGATTGAAAAAAAGCAAACTTTCTATACCATAGAATTCTTAATGTGTAAGAGATATATCTTCCAGCATCGCTGTCTCTGTCTCTTTTTCCTCTCTCTCTCTCTCTCTCTCTCTCTCTCTCTCTCTCTCTCTCTGTTCCTCCACTGTCCTCCACCATACGTTTCCCATTATAAGCTTCCAACTGGGCCAGAGGAGCTTTTACCTTCCTTGTACAGGGAAAAATGGACCTTATTTCAATCTTCCATTCTCCCTACTCTCTGGTTCATAGAAAAAGTACCATGGTCTGAATCCTCCAAGCTAGAGCTTAATAATTTAGAGCTTGGGTGTGGGAGTTCCCCCAAAGACCATTTTTCTCTTACATATCTGACAATTCTTTTTCCTTTAGCTTCTGTCCTTTCCCTGAAGGAGTGCTGTACTTCAATAAACATAAACTTCTAGAGCAGCAAGGATTACAGGGGATCAGAAATAAATTGAATATAGGATAATATTTCAAAATATTAGTTATAACTACACAGCCCAACCCTCTATAAATAAGTTAGTAAGGTAGTAGGACCAGGACCTGCCCATTTGGTGTGGCCTATGAATGCAAAACATCTTTTTCAAAGCTCAGGATCAGATCCAAAGGAGCGCGGGGCAAGGGGCAGGGACAGTCCAAGGAAATCACTGCCAAGAAGTACCTTGAAGGAGGAAAAAAACAAAAACAAAAAAAAAAAATACCTGTAGGCAGGAAATTTATTGTTAGGAATAGAAGGTTGGAAAGGCAAATATCCCATTGTGTCACCATACTGGGAGGACAAAGAAAATAAGACCAGCCAAATAAACCTATGCAGCTGAGTCACCTAATGTGGATTAATAAGCAAGAATACAAAAAGATAGACAAAAAAGTGACACTTGAGAGGGAGCTGTACTGGGTTGTATAGTGTGTCCCCAAAATTCATGTTTTTCCCAGAATCTCAGAATGTGACTTATTTAGAAATAGGATTGTAGCAGATGTAATTAGTTAAGATGAGGTCATACTAGAGTAGCATGGGACCTTAATCCAATATGACTGGTGTCCTTATCAGAAGAGGAGAAGGCACAAACACACACACAGTGGAGAATACCATGTGACAACAGAGGCAGAGATTGGAGTGATGAGTTGCCCAATTAAAGAATGTCAAGAGGCCAGGTGCTGTGGCTCACGCCTGTAATCCTAGCACTCTGGGAGGCTGAGGCGGGAGGATCCCTTGAAGTCAGGAGTTCAAGAACAGCCTGAGCAAGAGTGAGACCCTGTCTCTACTAAAAATAAAAAATTAGCCAGGGGTTGTGGTACACTCCTGTAGTTCTGGCTACTCAGGAGACTAAGGCAGAAGGAATTGCTTCAGCCCAGGAGTTTGAGGTTGCTGTGAGCTAGGCTGATGCCAGGGCACTCAAGCCGAAGTGACAGAGTGAGATGCCATCTCAAAAAAAAAAAAAGAAAAAGAAGGATTACTAGTAAACACCAGAGGCTAAGAGAATAAGAGGAAGGCATGAACAGATTCTCCCTGGGGCCTACAGAGAGAGCATGGCCTTGATTTCAGACTTCTAGCCTCCAGAACCATGAGAGAATACATTTCTGTTGTTTTAAGCCACCCAGCTTGAGGTACTTTGTTACAGTGTTCCTAGGAAACTAATATAGGAGCCCCCATCAAAGAGTCCACGAAGAAGCTACTTGTCTGAGATCTCTGGAACATCTATCCTAGATGCTTGCCGTTAGGAAGTTTTGTGTTAAATCCTCATGGAATCACTTTTCTAATTTGCGGAAATCAAATAACCTCAGTAGCACTTGGATTCTATATCTGTGAAATATACAACTTACTTCAGGAGAATATCATGGAAGTTCAGTGGAATAATGTTTGTTAAAACATGGGTAACAAATGCCCTCTCTCAGGGAACCAGGGAGAACCAGGAAAGCTAGACTTAAAAGACTCCCATACCCAAGTTAACTTTGATGAGGCTGTTGTCCAGATAGGGATGGGGAATCCTGAGACAATCTGGAGAAAAATCGAGGCAGAAGCAAGTTCTCCATGTCCTCTTGCCGATATCTGATGAATACCGCTTCCTTAGAAAAAGCCTGGGAAGAGGAAACCTCCCAATTCCCAATTTCCCTCCTCTTTTATCTTACTCTCCTGTGACCAGAAGACAGCAATTTCCTTCTTCTTCCTGTCTTTTTTTTTTTTTTTTTTTTGAGAAATAGTCTCACGCTTCTGCCCAGGCTAGAGTGCCATGGCATCAGCTTAGTTTACAGCAACCTCAAACTCCTGGGCTCAAGCAATCCTTCTGCCTCAGCCTCCCAAGTAGCTGGGACTACAGGCATGCACCACCATGCCTGGCTAATTTTTTCTATGCATTTTTAGTTGTCCAGCTAATTTCTTTCTATTTTTAGTAGAGATGGGATCTTGCTCAGGCTGGTCTTGAACTCTTGAGCTCAAACGATCCACCTACCTTGGCCTCCCTGAGTGCTAGGATTACAGGCCTGAGCCACTACGCCTGGCCCTTCCTGTCTTTCTTAAATAAAGTTCACTTAGAGAAGAGGCTTTCAAACATTCTTTTCTTGTGATTTTTTAAATCTCAACCTAGAATAATAAATATATTTTGCATCATGAACCAGCACCCACTCATATTACATACACACATAACACATTTTTTCCTTATAAAGCAATTACTCTTTTCATATAAAAAGTATTATGATGTGTTCTTTTTTATTCAGTCCATTCTCTTCCATAATATTTTATTTTCAAAAAGTATGGTTGGACCATATTAAATTTTTTCCATAACTCCTTAATGTGCCGTGTATTAGATTAAATGCAAATGTCTTCTTGACATGCTAAAGTATTGCTTTAAGAAAAAAGGCAATTCATCTATCTAAAAGGCCTGAAGAGATCATGAATGCATTTACCCTTACTCTTTGCTTTGAGATAATGAATGTCTTGGTTAGGTCTTAGAGAAGAAATATTTGTTAAAGATATATTTTGAATGACATTCTTTTTTACGTGTTTCATATTCCTTTTTCATTCAATATAGGGTGACATCTTTCCATTGCAATAAGTGATCATTTCCAGCAACATTTTTAATGACTGAGTAGAATCCCAATGTATAGATGCAATGTAATAATTGAGCCATGTTCCTCTTGTTGGGCATTTGATTTGTTTCAAAAGCTTACATTCTAATGGGAGGAAACAAAATAAACAATAAACAAGCCAACACACAATAAAGGTAATTTAAGAGTTTCCTAAGTAGTATAAAAGTGGATGTGATAGACTATAAAAACCTTGGTAATTAGATAGAAAATATCAACAGAAAAGTGATTATTGAGATAGACCTGAAGAATAAAAGGCCAATCAAATGAAAAGGCAGAGAGAAATCTACAGAAAAAGAAAAGAAAAAAAGGAAGAGTTTTATGAGTTTACAGCATTGAAGGAACAAAAATAAGGCTTTCTGAGAAGTAGTTAGGGACCAACTCATGAAGGAACGGATAAGCTATTATAAAGAACAGGCTTTATTCTCAGTGTAAGGAGAAGCCTCCAGACAATGCAGAAAGATAGAAATAGAAAATAAGAGTTATATAGAAATAGAAAGAGGAGAGCAAGGATAGACACACACAGTTCAAGGAGAGAAGAGAGATTACAGTCAGCAGGGCTATGGTATTAATGGATTTTTTTGACAATTAGAGATGTGGGTTTTTTTTAGCATTTTATTTATATAACTTTATGGGGTACATGTGTAATTTTGGTACATAGATATATTGCATAGTGGTGAAGTTAGGGTTTTTAAGGTATCCATCACCAGAATAATGTACATTGTATCCATTAAGTAATTTGTCATCCTACTCCCATCTGCTACCTTTCTAAATCTCTAATATCTATCATTCCACACCCTATGTCCATGTGTACATGTTATTTAGCTCACATTTGTAAGTCAGAACATGTGGTATTTGTTTTTCTGTGTCTGAGTTGTTTGACTTAAGATAATGGCCTGCAGTTCTAGCCACATTGCTGCAAAAGACATGATTTCATTCCTTTTTATGGCTGAATAATATTCCACTATGTATGTATACCACATTTTATTTATTCAGTCCTTTGTTGATGGACAATTATGTTGATTCCATATCTTTGATATTATCATAAATAGTGCTGCAATAAATATACAAGCGCAAGTATCTTTTTGATATGATTTCTTTTACTTGTGGTAGATATCGAGTAGGGAGATTCCTAGATCAAAAGGTAGTACTATTTTTAGTTCTTTGTGAAATCTTTATACTGCTTTCCAAGTTGTACTAATTTACATTCCCACCAACAGTGTGTATGCATTTTCTCCACATCCTTGCTAACATCTGTCATTTTTTGTCTTTTTAATTATAGCCATTCTGATTGGTATAAGATGATGTCCCCTTGTGGTTTTAATTTGCATTTCTCTAATGATTAGTTATGTTAAACATTTTTTCATATGTTTGTTGACCATGGGCTTGTCTTCTTTTAAAGAATATGTACTTATGTCATTAACTCACTTTTTCATGGGATTATTTGGGGTTTTATTGTTGAGTTGTTTGAATTCCTTGTAAATTCTGGATACTAGTTCCCTGACACATGTAAATTTTGTAAATATTCTCTCCCATTCTGAAGGTTGTCTGTTCACTCGGTTGATTGTTTCTTTGTTTTTTTAGTTTAATTAAGTCCCATTTTTCTATATTTGTTTTTGTTGTCTGTGCTTTTGAGGTCTTAGTCATGAATCCTTCATTAAGACCAATTTCCAGAAGAGTTTTCTTCTAGTATTTTTATAGTCTGAGGTATTACATTTACCTTTAATCTATCTTGAGTTTATTTTTGTATGTGATGAGAGATAGGGGTCCAGTTTCATTCTTCTGCTTATGGTGATCCAATTTTCCCAACACCATTTATTGAAAAAGATACCATTTCCCCAGTGTATGTTCTTATCTAATTTGTCAAAGATCAGTTTGCTGTATGTATGTGGCTTTATTTTTTGCTTCTCTATTCTGTTACATTGATCTATGTGTCTATTTTTATACCAGTGCCATGCTATTTTGATGACTATAGCCTTGTAGTATAATTTGAAGTCAGGTAATATGATGCTTCCAGCTTTTCTCTTTGTGCTTAGGATTGCTTTGACTATTCAGGCTCTTCTTTTCTTCCATATATATTTTAGGATTTTTTAAAATAAATCTGTGAAAAATGATGTTGGTATTTTGACAGGGATTGCATTGAGACTGTAGGTTGCTTCGAGAAGTATGATCATTTCAATGATATTAATTTCTCGATCCCTGAGCATGGGATGTTTTTCCATTTGTATCATCTACAATAGGAAAAGATTGACAAAACAAAAAATGTTGAATGAAACTATACTAAATGTCATTTCTCATCTATTGTAGTGGAAAAAGTTAAAAATTTGAAAATACTATGATAGTAATACTTGGGGAATAGGCACTCTCACATAGTACAAAATGGCTTTACATTTATGGAAAGCATTCGGGCAATTTGACAATATCACATATGCATTTTCCCTCTTATTTAGCAAGTCTCTTTTATCTGAAATGTATACTGGGAAAAATATATAAAAAGACGTTTTATAAGAAAACCAAAGATTTAGTAGTATTTGTAACAGCAAAATAACAGAATACAACACAAGTATACATTAATAGGGACTGACTGAATGAACTATGGTCTGATATTTAGCTAAGGAGATTTCCAAGATAAGTTTTGAAGATGTTACCTGATTTATTCTTGGTGCATATAATAAAATTTTAAAGGGGAGAGATAAATTGAGAGAAGAATTATTAAACAAAAAAAGGGAACAAGAACTAATGATTTGGGAAATCTTCATCCCATCCACATGGCAAAAAATATGCTAAAAAAAAAAAAGAAATTCACTATTAGAATTGGAATTTCTCCTATTTCTCTAGAGAAAATGCTGGAGATATGATTTTGAACCCTTCCCTGAAACCTTAGAACTTTCAAAAGATCTGCGTATTTAATCCTACAAAAAGTCTTTTTTAAAAGACTAGAGTGTGTCTCGCAGATCCTCTCAATTAAACCAAGTGACCTCTAGAAAACTTGAGGGCAATGTCTCTCAACTGCATCAGCAGAAGCAAAAATTGAGAAGGGATTATTTAGGTTAGCTCTCTTGATAAACCTCTTGTATAATGGAGTGAATTATTGTGATCTATACGGGAGACACAGAAAGCTCTCGAAATTTTTATGCCAGCACTGTTAGGTTGAACTAAAAGGGCCCAAGAGCAAAATATGAAAGAAGGATGTTTGACTTCCAAAACTCTGGTAATAAGTATGTGAATTAAACTAGTCATCTGTAGAGTTGGGAGCAAGATGGCATAATAAGAAGCCCTCTACTCCTTTACCCTCCTTGGACACATTGATTCAACAGCAGTACATGGACCAAGTTTCTTTGTGAGAAATCCAGAAACTTGTAGTGTGGCTCTGGCACTCTAAGCAAGCACAAAACTAGTTGGATCAAAGCCTCAGGAAAATTTCAGGATCCTTCTTGCCATAATCATCCTGATACAATCAGGAGGGAGTTGCAGTTCTCATCTTCTTCCTAGAAAGAAAAGGGAAAAACTAAACTGTATGTCCAATATTCTCACTTTCCTGGGTGCTGTGTGAGAGACTGGTTTTTGCCTTCCCTGAACCTGAACACTAACAGGAAAAGACCCCATATTAGGAGCTACTGAGAACAAAGGCAGCAGTTTGGACTAGTACACATGCACTCACCATAGCCCATCCTCCTGCCTCAGTGCAGAGCAAGTAGTTGAAAGCCCCCAACATTTATGTATCTAATATTCGAAGTTTTTGAGTGGCTACTCAAGGAAATGGCCTTTGTCTCACCTGTCACAGAATACTGAGAGTACTTGACATACTCTAGATGCCTTAGGGCCTCTGAGAACAAAGAAGAAAGAAGCCTTGTGTAGTACATGCTCACCTGCCAAAGTCCAGCTGAGAGAAGCATG
Source organism: Lepilemur ruficaudatus (assembly GCA_963574885.1). Lineage (NCBI taxonomy): Eukaryota > Metazoa > Chordata > Mammalia > Primates > Lepilemuridae > Lepilemur > Lepilemur ruficaudatus. Next base: position 16,529 of record CAUYRT010012271.1, on the reverse strand, counting down.
ATTGGGAAGACTCCCAGCTTCTGGCTTATCCTAGGGGAGGAAAAAAGAAGATTGGATTGTCTTCAAATCCTTTTGACTTTTCACATCCCAAGGCTCTATTTTTTGTTTTGTTTTGTTTTCTCACCTATATCAGAGTGTAAACAATACCTGGCATTAGCTAGATACCTGGAGGCCACTGCGGAAGGAAAAAAAAAAAGAATCTGGGACATACTGCAGCTCCAGAATACCTGCAGTACAGCAGAGGGACACAGAAGCAGAGAGAGATAACAAAGTTCTGAAAAATAAACAGGAAAATCCCTCTAATCAGGAATTTAGCCAGACAAGTCTAGAGAAGATGTGTACACAGAGAAAGTTTGAGAGGCACCCAGAATGTCTGGCAGTGCTGAGTGGTAATAATCTTCTCCTGTACACAGCCAGTCAATAAAGAATGGAAGAAGTTGCTCTGTAATCTAATGCAGATACCAACATAGATTCAGGAAAAATGAAGAAACATGGAAACATGGCCAAAGAAAAGAACAAGATCAACTTACAGAAACTGACCCTAATGAAACAGAAGTATATGAATTGCCTGAGACAGAATGCAAAAACCATCATAAAGATGTTATACGATCTTAGGAGGAAAAAACGCATGAAGAAAGTGAAAATTTTAACAAAAAGGTAGAAACTATAAAAATGAACCCAATAGAAATCTTGCACCTAAAGAATACAATAACTAAACTGAAAAGTTTACTACAGTGGGTTCAACAGTAGAGAAAGTCAAACAGAAGAAAGAATGTGAAGTTAAAGACAGATCATTTATGATCATTTAGTGAGAGAACCAAATAGAAGAAAGAATGAGAAAAAATGAAGAAAGCTTAATTGACTTATGGGACATTAAGCAGGCACATTATGGAATATTCAAAAGGAGAATTGAAGGGGGTAGCAGAAAGCTTATTTAGAAAACTAATGACCAAAAACTTCCATAATGTGGAGAAAGAAATGAAAATCCAGATCCAGTAAGCCAAATGGACCCCAAATAAAATGAAACCAAAGAAATCCACAGTTAGATACATTATAATCACACTGTCAAAACTGAAAGACAAAGAGATAATTTTCAAAGCAGCATCAGAAAAGTAACTTATCACAAACCTGGGAATTTCACTAAGACTATAAAAGGATTTCTCAGCAGGAGCCTTGAAAGATAGGAGGGAGTAGAATGATACACATTCAAAGCACAGAAAAAAAAAAAACCTACCAACTAAGAATATTATATCTGGAAAAACTTGCTTTCAAAAATGAAAGAAAGAAAAAGACTTTCCTAGACAAAAGCTAAGGGAGTTCATCACCATTAGCCTTGTCTTACAAAAAAATGATGAAGGGAATTCTTGAAATTGAAACAAAAAGACACTAAATAAGAACATGAAAATATATGAAAGTAGAAAATTCATTGGGAAAGGTAAATATGTAGAAAAATACAGAATACAGTAATTGTGTAATAGTGATATATGAATTAATTTTAATTCTAATATATAAATTAAAAGATAAAAGTATGAAACATAATTATGCAAATATCCATCTGTAGATGAATGGATAAAAAAAGTGGCATATGCATTCAATGGAATATTATTCAGTCATTAAAAAGAAGGAAATCCTGCAATATGTGACGACATGGATGAACTTGGAAGACCTTATATCAAATAAAATTAGCCAGTCACAGAGTAACAAACACTGCATGATTCCCCTTATGTGATGTATCTAAAATAGTCAAACTAGCTGAAACAGATACTAGAATGATGGTTGCCAGGGGCTTAGGACAGGGGTCAATGGAAAGGAGCTTTTCAACAGATATAAAATTATAGTTATATAAGATGAATAAGTTCTAGTGATATACTGTACAACATTGTGCTTATAGTTAACAATATACTATACTGTATACTTGAAGATTTGTTAAAAGGGTAGATCTCATGTTATTAAAAAAAAATTTAAAATTAAAAAAAGATAGTTGGTGTTGGTGAGTCAGGTTTGGTCTGTGAAACCCGAGTTTGCCAAACTTTGGTCTAGCCTATTCTGAGTAATATAGTCTCATAATGGAGTCATGGTAAATACATGGAGGTAAACTTCAAATCATGTATTTTGATCAATTCCCCTGATGTTTTATATCTTGAAATTAAAGTAATATTCCAAAGAAGTTTTGAGATTCTTTGTGGTTTTCATTTTACATGTTTTCTAAATAATATTAGGACAGTATTTAAATTAAATAAAAATAAACACATTTCTACCCCTTGAATTTTAAAAAAAGCAAAAAACCAAAACTAGTCAGCTGCAAAACCTGTTTAACTTTCATGAAAAAAGAAGGATAAGTTGTGAGGCCAGCAAAGAGCCTAGAGAATAGAGTCAAGAACTACTAAGAATTACCTGCAGGAGTATATGGAACTTGCTGGGCTTGATTTTGAAACTGTTTTTGAGTGGCTACTCCATTTTATATTCCATTTTCTCCTTACTTGAACCATAATGTCTGTAATTGTTATTCTATGTCTGTCCCACCATAGACAGTGGTTGGGAAAATATAATGTATCTTCAGTTTTGCTGATTCACAGATGGAAAAGAATTGTTCCCAGGTGCTATACCCAATGGATTACTTAACTTTACCTGATTCAGATGATGAGATTTGGGGGAACTAATAAGCTGATAAGATTTGACACTTGGACTTTGACTTAATGCTGCAATAGGTACTGGAAGGCCACTGCGAGATCAGAGTAGGAAGAAAGAATTTCTCTTCTTTACCCATATGTTTTGTCCCACGTGGTAGGCAGTGGATTGGTATACAGGGATCCTAGTACTATTCACCAAGCACCAACTCTCAGGGATCACAAGTCCATGCCTTCTGGCAAGTTTCTCCACCATCATAGCAGAAACCCTATGTCTCTCTTGTGACTGGCATCCTTCAAAATCTTTTGCCTCCACCCAAAACACCACTGTGGTTTACCAGTCAAAGCAGGAGGTAATGGTAGTTAGGGGAAGGCTGAAGTCTTGGCCCAGCTTTGTAACAGTGGGCTCCTAGATGGTGTACAGATATAATCCATAGCTATTTTTTCCATTTTCTGAATATTTATTAGAAAATACATACTTGGAAACTGGCAAAATCTACACATCAACTTTATTACTAATGTATAAATTCCATAATAGTAGCAAGGTCTAAGTGAAATTCTCTGGGCATTTCCCTTCCCTCTAATAAATTAAAACAGAAACAATGCTACATTCTTGAAGAAATTGAAAAGATTTGTGCTGCCATCATATCTTCAGGATTGTAAAAATATAGAGTGAGGTAATATTTATCACATCTTTATTGAACTTTATATTTGGCCTGCAGAAAAGTTCGATGGACCTTGGAGAATGACTTTGGTGACTCTGTTTGTAGCCAATAACCCAAATATAGTATTTTTGCTGGAGCAAATCAACATAGCCCTTGGGACTTGGTTTGCCAATATTGACTCGAGAAATTCTTTTTTTTCCATACCAAAAATTGCAAGGACTACCAAAAGCTTGCCTTTTCTGGTAGCAACAACAGTACATTCTCACAATTATACCTCTGGGTTATGTCCATACACCTGTAGATGCTGGAAGCTCACTAGGGCTCTTAACTATAGTATCTACCTGTGACCTCCCTATGGGACTCCAGCATAGTGAGTGGGTTCCTAGAGGTGTTATCTTAAGAGGAAACATTCCAAATGAAAGAAAATAAGAGATACCAACCCAATTAAAGAATATGCTTGAAAACAGTGTAACTTCTCCGATTTTTTTATGTCCTGCCAAATAAGTATTCAAAGGTGCTCTCATTTTCCTGGAGTTCTGTTGCACCACTTTAGGTACCAATGCATCAGTTAGTTTTCTTATATGTAACCATTGTAATCTGACCTTGGCAACTTAAACAAAAAAAATAATAATAATTTTATTGAAAGCATGTCAATGATCTCACAGGAAAACCAGAAAAGGAGAGGCCTAGGCTCCTAAAATCAGTGAGAGTAAAGAGAAGCTATACTCATAACCTAAATTCTTTCCCAACAGAATTACTGCTTTCATTGGTAAAAACCACCATTCCACAGTTTAACTTGCTGATAATGAAAGCACTTGGCATTGAAAGCTCTTGCCCTTAAAATCTTTACCTGCTGCCTCTGCTATAAAGAATTTTCCACGAGGCTCGAGTCTTTGTGTTATTAGTTCAAAACTCATACCCTGAGAAAATTCATAAGCTGGGCCAAATCTAGATAATATTCCTGAATGCAGTCTGAGAGAAGAAATGGATAAGAATCTGATGCTTTCAGCTTCCATAATTGTGATAGAAATTTGCTTCCAGTCAAGACTCATAAAGTGGAGACTTCTCCACATATAGAAAGAGGACACAGATACTCAGCAGGTCCCCAAATATAAAAATGTCTATTACACCTATAATTTACTTATTTTAAAAATATTTTACCAAAATATTGAACAAATTTTATTCACATCTCTAAGGTATAGACTTATTAGTCAAATAACAAAGTGTGAAAAAATCTTTAGACACACATATTATTAACATGGGTGCAGCTTAATCACTGCATAATATGGTTCCAGTACACCTGTTCTGGCTGCCAAAAAGACTAATTAAATAAACAATTAATTGAGTGATATAATCTTGAATGATTTAGGGTGATATATTTTAATACATTTTGTTTTCAGGGATATCAATGTGTATCAATGTAATTTTTTGTGGGCAGTATAAAATGCTGGCTTGTACTCCTTTTATTTTATTTATTTATTTTTTTGAGATAGGGTCTTATTCTGTTGCCTAGGCTGGAGTGCAGTGGCATGATCGCAGCTCACTGCAACCCCAAACTCCTGGACTTAAGCCATCCTCCTGCCTCAGCCTCCCGAGTAGCTAGGACTATAGATGTGCACCACCAAACCATGATAATTTTCCTATTTTTTTGTAGAGAGGGGGTCTTGCTCTTGCTCAGGCTGATCTTGAACTCTTAGCCTCAAGCAATCCTCCCACCTCATACTCCCAAAGTGCTAGGATTACAGACGTGAGCCCAGCCTGAAGCATGCTTTTTAGTTTACATTCTATTCTCAATTTATCTTTAACATCTCTGAGATTTTGCTTAATTATTTCAATATCCAAACTCTGAGGTAGAAATATCTGATTGGTCATAATCCTTGCTTTTCATGAAGACTCACTCAAAATAAGAACAGTGGTCAGATGTTGCTTAGTTTAAAAAAATCAACCAACATACACTACAGAAAAAAAAATAAAATGAAAACAACTTCCAGATTTATTTCCAGCACCTGTGACCTATGTACTCTAGGATGCTGGCTAATAAAAGATACACCTGGTAGCTATTAAAGTGATCTTCTAAGTCAAGAATGTAAACCATAGAGCATGATGACAAGTAGGACTTTCCTTTTAAAAAAAAAACTTTATCACCATTAGTGGATTGAATTTTGGGGTTATTTCTCTTTTTGGTTTTGTTTATATATATATATATATTTCTCTTAAATAAAGTCTAAAGAAATTAAAAGCTATGGAAACTAGAGGATCATATATTCTATCTCCTGCTATGATAAAGGTTGTTTATCAATATAATAATTAAATTTTTTATAAAATATATTCTTCACATAACTTTATTTTGTATGGTTTATTACAATTTTCTAATCTAATGGCTAGCCCATGAAGCTTCCTAGAGTCAAATGATTTTAGATGTAAATTATAACTTCAAGGTATTAAAGCACTGAAAAACATTACTACCATGATTCAAAACTGTGGTGATCTTAAGTATTTTCCATGAGAAAATTATAATGTGAATGAATGGGCAAAATATAAATATGTAGTTTCCAAAGATGACAATCATCATTTTCTTCCCTCCTCAAATGTACACGCTGTATCTGACCCCAAGAGGTTGAGGATACTTCTCTTCTTGAATGTAGGCTGGCTTTATGAGTTGTTTGAGGATTCAAATGAGATGAAAGGGACATTGTAAAAATTCTGGGCTTAGCCATTAAGAATATTGGCTGCTTCAATTTCTGCTCTCTTGGAAATTAATCACCATATGAGAAGTCTGATTACTTTAAAGCCACCATACTATAAGGAAGCATAAGCTAGCCATGCGAAGAGTCCAGGTGGACAGAGAAAAATGACTGGCCAACCATAATCTGTATCATCTTATTCTAGTTGAAGCTACCTTTTATGATCCAGGCCAAGCAGGTACCATGTGGAACAGAATAGCTGCACAGCTGAGCCTAGCCCAGGTTTCAGAATCATGAGAAACAATAGATTATGTTATTAAAAAAGAAAACTTTGAGTTTGTTACAGATAACTTACATAGAAATTAATACCTAGAAGTGTGATACTGCCATGACAAACACCAACATATGGTATTGGCTTTGGGACCAGACTGAGGCCTGTGGGGCAGTAAAGAGACTATTTATGGAGATTCAAATGAAAGAAATGGCTAGAGCACAGAGAGCTTGTGCTATGCATTGTTGAAATGATTAGTAAGAGCATTACTTCACTGACACGGAAGATAAAAAAATGAACGAATAGGGCTGTGGATCTGGGTAAATACGTTTCTAGGCAGAATTTTTAAACTAAATTTGATTTATTTCAGCTTTCTATGATAATGCATTGCAAAAAACAGATGAAATAAAGAAAGAATACTTCAATTTTCAAAGAGACTTCAGAAGAAACTCTCTTAACCAAGTATTTTCTGGGTTATGTTACCAGCTCCACTAGACAGCAAGAGATTTTCAAAAAAAAAAAAAAAATGGCCTCAGGGCAGATCAATCCAGGGTTTTGCTGGTAAAACATGAACTCAGGGTCAATTTCAAATTAAGGGTTAAGATTTTTAGGAAAATTTAAGGCAGTACTTAGAATTAGAGCCTCTCTCTAGACAGAAATACTCTAGCCATCTTTAGGGCATAAATCTTAAGGGTATAGTCCATAGCACCCTGTCTCACAAAATAAGCTATAAGGAAAAGTGAGGAGCAGTGAAGAGGGTGGCTGATAAGAAATTACTTAGTGGGTGCAATATATTATTTGTTATTCTGGTGATGGATACCCTTAAAACCCTGACTTCATCACTATGCAATCTATCCATGTAACAAAATTACACTTGTGCCTCATAAATTTATACAAATAAAGTATTAAAAAGAAGGAAAAAAAAGAAAATGCATAATGTTTTCAAGATAATTTTATTGTCAAAATCACCATAAATGTGTAAGAGAGAGAGAGAAGAAAAGGAAAAAGAGGTTCCTGAGTCTCCAAACTTCTATGAACAGGAAGCTGACTGAGAAAGCTACTCAGTGGCAAACACTGGCCATTTCTGACGGAAAAGAAAGACTAACTCAGAGGGTAGGGCTAAAAGCCTGCATGAAGACTCAAGATTCACATAATATCATTCCCAGAGAGCACGTATATCCTAGCTAAGGAATGTACTTTGTACCTTGTCTCTGTAGCAGGGAGGACTTGAAAAATATTCCCCACTGAATTTCAGAATTGCTATGGACTAACAACTGTCACGTGTCACTCGTTTTTCCATTTTGAATGTGAGTCATCCCATCCACCATATGAGCTATTATGTTCCTTTACATGGCAAAAAAGGACTTTGCAGATGTAAGTTAAGAATCTTGAGATGGGGAGATTATCCTGGATATTTCAGGTTGGTTCAATGCAATTACAGGGTCCTTCTAAGAGGGAGACAAGAAGGTCAGAGTGAGAGAGAAGGAAATTTGGTGACAGAAGTGGAGGTGTGTTCAAAGAGGGAGAGAGATTTGAACGTATCATACTGCTGGCTTGAAGTTGGAGGAAAGGGTCACTAGCCAATAAATGCAAGCTGCTTCTCAAAGCTGAAAAAGACAAAGGGATAAATTTTCTCTTCTAGCCTCCAGAAGGAAAGCAAGCCTGCTAATACCTTGATTGTAGCCTAGCGAACCCGATTTTGGACTTCTGTTCTTCAGAAAATAAATGTGTGTTGCTTTAAACCATTAAGTTTGTGCTACTTTTTTACAGCAGAAACTGGAAACTAACAGACCATGTTACTGCTGTACATTGTGTACATGGAGGAAAGGTAACTTGTCTTTTACTTCATAGATCTCTGATTCTGAGGAATTGTGCTCAGGTATCTCTGGATCTGACTTAGATAATGAGGTACTGGACTTCAGGTCTGAACCTGATACCACAATGGGCTGAGACTTTGGAGCTCTTAGAATGTACTTAGCATCTACATGCAAAGTATGTATTTTGCAGGGGAGGATCATGAATTGTGGGGCCAGAAGGTGGACTTGAGTAATTTCCTCTAAAGATGGCTACCATCAATGCTTTTGCTCCCTGTATGTACCTGATGCTCCTGACATCAAGAGGGAGAATTTATTACTCCTCTCCTTGAATCTGGCCCAGCATTGCAGCTTTCTTTGACCAGAAAAATTCAGTAAAAATGAAGCAGCATCAGTTTCAGGTCTATTCTGTAAGAGGATGGACAGTTTCTTCTTCCTTTCTCTTGGAAGTCAGCCATCACATAAAAAGCCCTGTGTGAAGACCATCGCTGTGTGAAGTCAGCCACATTTAGAGTCTGTATGATAAAAGAGAGAAGCCCTGCCAATTCCCAGCTGTTCCACCCAATCCAAATGATAAAGCCATCTTTATCATTTGGTTGAAGGCAGGTACTATATGGACAAAAACAAATAAATAACAGCCCCCCAAAAAACCCAAACCAGATACATCCAACCTTAGTTGACAAATCATGACAATAACATATACATCATTATGTTGTTTTAAACTATGATGTGTGAGTTTGTTTTTTTTTTTTAATTTTAGTATTGGGTGTCTGTATTTTTCACATTAATAAATCTAAAATAGTTGTTTTGAATTGCCCAAATACGAGAAGCTTTACTAAAATGTAATCTGGTTAAGGTAAAAACTGCTGTTTTAGCAGAAAATCACATGGTATACTTGCCTCAATAGAGGTTGATTAGATCATATTTGCCGGGTTTTCATCGTTAACTCAGATTTTTTCTACCTGCAACTGCTTTCTCCATTTTCTTTACCTGAGATTATATATGTCATGATTTTACCACTTGATACCATAAAGCATCATTATCATTATAAAATGAATAGTACATTAAGAAATAAATTAAACTTTTTAAGACAGAATCAGTCATGCAACAAAATTTTAGGTCCAATAATTTTCATTATTAATATTCAAATAGGTTTAACTTAGTCCAAATCTCTAGATAGATAAATAGATCAATGGAAAGATGGATGGATGGATGGGTGGGTGGGTGGGTGGTTGAATAGTTAGGTAGACAATTAGGTAGATAAGCAGACATATAAGGCCTTTTTAACTTAGGACTTTGTTACAAAAAAGACAAAGTATATTTTGATAATGTTTTAAGCTACAGTTTGAAATAAGTACTTTTTAAAAATACCCATATACCATAAATTGAAGATGTTGCAAACTGGATTCTGCTATCAATCTTCAAGTCCTATTTTACTTATGCTCAACTAGAATGGCCAAAAAAAAAAATAGCTCTTGTTTACTTTGTGTGAGTTTTCTATTGCTACTTAACAAACTACCTCAAAACTTAACAACTTAGTATATTTATTATCTCATATACTTTCTGAAGTTCCATTCTCCTAGAGCAGCTTAATGGAGTGATTTAGACTCAGGGTCTCTCATGTGGTTGTAGTCAAGTTGTCAGCAAAACCTGCGGTCATCTCAAGGCTTAACTAGGGCTGAAGGATCAGCTTTCAAGCTCACTTAGTTATTAGCAAGGCTCAATTCCCCCAATCTACCATCTAGTATTGCCATAATTAACATAAAGAAAGTTATGTTTGAATACATAATAGAAACAATATGATCATAGGAAAAAGGAACATCCTTCCTGGTTAAGAGTTGTCAAACGTCCTAAGTGAATTATTGAAAGAATGGAAAAACAAATACCACATGCACTCACTATTAAATTAGAACTAACCGATCAGCACTCATGTGCAAAGATGGAAGTAAAACTCAGGAAATCAAGCGGGGGGGGGGGATGGGTGAAATCATACCTAATGAGCACAATGTACCCTATCTGAGTGATGGGCACACTTGACTCAAATGGTACAAAAGCAATTTATGTAACCAAAACATTTGTACCCCTGTGATATTCTTAAATTTAAAAAAGATACATTCTAACCATTTTAAATGTATATTGCAGACAGGCTAACACAATATTTTATTTTATATCACAACACATCATCTGTTTTCAGGGATTTTATAGTATGACATAGACATTGTTTGAGAAGTATTTTGAGGGGAAAGAAGAAAGTCTACACTTTTTGAACAGTAAAAAAGTGTTCAGATTCTCATGAGTTTCTAATTTGTAACACAACATTATTAACTGCTTATGTTTAAAAAAAACCCTATTTCATTTAGCTTGTGGGTACAAGTACACTTCAAATCTGTGCTGCATTCCTGAGCTTATGTATCTGTCTATACCAAATTCTCTTTGAGAATCTTGAGATATAAACCTCTTAGAAGAAAAGAAGCATCTTTTTGGCTTCTGAATGGCTTCCCCTGTTCTTTATATTGCCCTTAAGAGAAATGTCAATGTTGGTACAGATGACTGGAGTCTGTAGTGTTGAGTGATACTGTGATGATAGCTTGAAAACTTCAGAAAGTGTTTCAGGAATAATAAGTACCAGGGAGAGTGACAGCAACAGCATTACATACGGTTCACAGCCAAACCAAGTCTCCAAATTTTGAATAAATGGTCTGCACTGAAAATATATTGGGTTACAGTTTTTGAAGATAGAATGCATCCTTATATCACTGATGATGAAGCAGTGTACCCCCAAATAAATGATACTTTAGCAAAATGATCATTTTCAATGATAGCAGGAGGCATTCTTTATTTTTATTTTTGGCATGGTATTGATCTAAATATGAAAAATGACAACTGTTTTATGGGAAATATACTCATAATTAGAGATGCATGGAAAATTTTCACATCTGTGAAATTATTTTTGCTGGATTTTCATTTTTTGCCAACGGCCTTTTTGTTAATTTAGTCATACATAAAAATAGTTTTGTGTAAGAACAACTTTCCACATTCTCTATTCTAAAATTATTATTTATTTTTCCCCAGGAAAAAATATAATAAAGTTGTGTGTGTAGTAGAGAAAAAAACAAATCAAAATGAAGAATTAGCACAGTTAATTCACATTTGATTATTTAAGATTTTTGCACAGTGAAGCTAACTTGGGTCGTTCGGGGAGGCTTTTGGCTTTCAGTAAGAGAAAGCTCAATTAAATATGGGTTAAACAATATGGACAATATTTGTTCAAGACTTATAACAAGAAGCCCTAATGTGATTCCAGAGTTGTTGAATTTGACACCTCTGAGAGGTCCTTAGCTTTACTGTCATGATGACAAAATCACTCATATTGCCCCAGGCATCCTGTCTTTCCACATCAGTGACCAAGGCAGGCAAGAAGAAATGGCATGGGGTATCTTCAAGTAACTGTGTCTTTATCAAGGCAAAAGGTCTCTTTTGCAAGGTGAATAAGGAAGACAGTTCTTTTGGGGAGGATCACCCTATGGTCCACACCTATCAAATGAAAGTGCCTGGAGATTAGCTACTTTCTCCCATATAGTCCAAAGTTAACTTGTTTTCTTGGCAGTTACATCTTCTTTATAAAAGAAAATGCAAAAAAAGTATATATTTAACCTTTTTATTTGGTAGAGATTTCCAATAATAATTATAATATATTTTAAGATATATATTTTATAATATATTTAAAATTGACAATAAGAACACTGGGCCAAAATTCTGTTTCTGGAATTGTAAAGAGCTAAGTTACAGGTAAGTATGTGATGTTGGGAAACTTGCTTTGCTTCATTTGTATTAATGAAACTGTGAATAATGATAATGTGTGTGTGCACACACGTGTGTGTGTGTGTGTGTGTGTGTGTAAAGGGGGCGTTAAATAAGATCATGCTTGCAAAATGTCTAGCATATTGTCTCACAGAAGAAACATTCAATAAATGTAAATTACAGAAAAGCTGCTAATGCTGAAGAAGAAAAAGATAATGATTCAATCTTGTTCTCTTGCTCTGAATCTGAAGCCAAATATGTGCCAAATGACCCACATATCCATAACCATATATTAATGTGAGTAAATTGAATATTTAACATTTAGTTTAATTTGTGTCCTTCTTTCCTTGTCGTTTATTGAATATTGAGTCTTCTCTAGGCACTGTGCACAGCTGTTTATTTACCTTATTTTTAAAATCTCTAATTAATACTTGTTTTACTGAAGAAGAAACAGGTTTTACAAGGTTAAATAAGTCATCCAAATTACAGCCACATGCAGTGGGACATGGATTCAGGCGCAGATCAGCTTTGCTCCTGGCTTTTGCTTTTAACCACTGCAAGCTTCTGTTTCTCTTTTACAATGCTTTTATGGTTTTTATTTTTATTTATTTATTTATTACAAAACCCATCTATGTACCTAAGTTCTAAACTGCAAATGTTGCCCTTATGTTTGGATACTCTAGAGTTCTGTTTTTATTTTCACCTTTTTTCTAGTACTCTTCATTTTTCACACTCTCTCAGGATAATTTACCTAATATACTTGTGGAGGGATCTGGTTTTTTTTTTTTTTTTTTTTAGATAGAGTCTTGCTCTGCTGCCTGGGCTAGAGTGCCGTGGCATCAGCCTAGCTCACAGCAACCTCAAACTCCTGGGCCCGAGTGATCTTCCTGCCTCAGCCTCCCGAGTAGCCGGGACTATAGATGTGTGCCACCAGGCCCAGTTAATTTTCTATTTTTAGTAGAGACAGGGTCTTGTTCTTGCTCAGACTGGTCTCCTGACCTCAAGCGATCCTCCTGTCTCGGCCTCTCAGAGTGCTGGGATTACAGGCGTTGATTCGCTGTGACTGGCCAGGGATTTTATGAGAACAGCCACAACCTGTTAACTAGTTTTCTTGTATAAACAAGAACTAATTTCTTGTTTGTATTGGTATTGGAACTAATTTCTTTTTTTTTTCCTATTAAAATTTATTTTATTTTTTCTTATAAAAAGCTTAATGGGGAAATATTTCTGCATAGAGAAAAATAAATATACAAAATTATATATAAATTATTATTTTTAATTCAGGATATTATAGGGGTACAAATATTTCGGTTACATGAAATGCATTTGCCTCACTCAAGCCAGGGCCACAAGTGTGTCCTTCTCCCATACAGTGTGCCCCATCTCCATTAGTAAAATAATTTATTAACAGAGAAGAAAATCAGTAAAAATAATAATTTTTTATATCTATTTTTGTTTGTTGTTTTTGAGACAAGGTCTTGCTCTGTCACCGAAGCTGGAGTGCTATGGCACAATCATAGCTCACTGCAACTTTTAACTCATGGGCTCAAACAATCCTCCCACCCAGCTTCCCAAGTAGCTGGGACTAACGGCATGTATCACCATGCCCAGCTAATTGTTTTGTTCTTATTTTTTGTAGAGACAAGGTCTTGCTATGTTGCCCAGGCTGGCCTCAAACTCCTGGCCTCAAGGGTTCCTCCTGCCTTGGCTTCCCCAAGTGCTGGGATTACAGACATGAGCCACTGCACCTGCTGATGACCTATTTCAGATTCTTGTAGGATAAATATACTTATTAACTAAATAGATAATAATGAAATTTTCACATAAGTAAGTTGGTATTTGCCTGTCTCATTGTAATCTTGAATTTTGAGTGGATGCGGTAAATGTTCATAGTTCATGATGGACTGAACTATGTTTCCCTAAAATTCCTGTGTTGAATTCCTAATCCTAGTACTTCAGAATGTGGCTGTCTTTGAAGACAGGGCTTTGAAAGAGGTGATTAATTTAAAATGAGGTCCTTAGGGTAGGCCCTAATCCAACCTGGCTGGTATCCTTATAAGAAGAAGAAATCTAGACATGCAGAGAGACCGCAGGAATGTGGGTGCACAAAGAAGAGACCATGGAAAGACACAATGAGAAGGTGGCCATCTGCAAGCTAAGGAGAGACCTCAAGAAAAAGCAAACCTATAAATACCTGATTTTGGACTCCTAGCCTCCAGAACTGTGAGAAAATAAATTTCTTTGTTCAAGCCAGCCAGAATGTGGTATTTTCGTATGGCAGCCCAAGCTGACTAATAAGTTTATTCATTTATTCATTCATTAATTCATTCATTCATTCAATGAATATATACTATGAATGTCCACTCTACTCCAGATATGCTCCTAGTGCCTTGGGATGGAATGTTTAATAAAGTTGAGCATCCTGGCAATCATGAGATGTATGTGGGATGTTGGTACCATGGAGGAAAAGAACAGAGAGTATAAAGAGAGCCTGAGACCTTGTTATACTTGTTGCTGTTGTTGTTGGAGAGGATGATCAAAATCATGATCATGATAATGTATCATGAAAATGAAAATTTTCCGGTGAATTTTTGCAAATTACAAATATTTGCTTTCTTAGGAGATCATGAAATTGTATAGACAACAATGTGAACCCTGTTAAACTAATATCATTCATTTGTTAATAATTATCTGTAGCACCTAAGTTCTTTTGTACTGGGATAGTTCAATGTTACGCATAGTTTATAGAAATAGGTAACACCATTCTCTCCCCCATGCCCTCACCACTAATTTACGTGTATTTTCTGATCTATGTAGAAGCTGAAATGCCTAATAGGAGAATGATACATTTAGATGTATTAGGTAAATAGATTGGGATATTAGGATGGAGGTGTATAGTGGGGTTTTGAGCTATAAGAGACAATTCCACCTAGGAACTTGTGAAGTAGGGCATGATCAGACAGCTTCAGCAACAGGGCCCAAGGTTCCTGGTGCTGTGTGGCAGCTTTGACCTAGAAGTTCTAGGAGCAGGTATGTGCTGTGTCAATAAAGAGCTGTGTGAAATGCTGAAAGAGTTGTGTCATTAAAGTCTGTTAATTTGAAGAGCAGAATAAAAATAAGGAAGACATTTCACTATTTTCTTCAGAGATTGACGGCAACAGCTTTGTCTGGGGGCAGTGCGGCAGCAGCAGGAGTGTAAGTCGGGATCCTGCTGAGTACTTACCTAAGTGGGAAACAGGGATTGGAGGAATGGGCTAAACAGCGTGTGGAGAGTAACTGCATGGAGCTAGCCTTGGTGCTGATGATTCATAGGTTCACTGGGCATATAATCTGATGCTCTTCAGATTCTATTAATAGATGGAGAGAACCCCTTGGAAGAAGGCTGAAGTTCTGCAGTAATAAAGGTACAAAATGTGGGACCCATGGCTAACCTGCCTTACTTTGTTTTCACAGGTGTATGAGGTTTTGGGATCAATGTTGATGGCACTGAGACATACCCCCGAAACATAGAGTGAGATGACCAAATTGCCTACTGAGTGTCCTTATTGGAAATGTTCATTGTTTGTGAAGCTTGAAACTAAAACATAATTTTTATGTTCTGAGTTTTCTGCTGTGATTTAGAGCTTCTTAAATTTTGCTTTACACATGATTTTGTGGGAGTCCATGCATCACAGCTATTACTTGTCATATCCAAGATTTTATAATTCAGAACAAAAAATTAGTTTTTATACTTTAGTTAAATTACACAATTTTCAAATTTAGACTCCTTTTAGAGAATAGTAAAAAAAAATCCCAAGAGTAAAGACAATTCTATTCTTAGTTCTTTTACTGAATTTCTGAATAATTTAATTTTGCTCAATCATTTTCTCCAGTTGTACAAACAAAAACAAAAACAAGCAAAGAACATTGCTGCATATAGTAAGGTGAAAATTCCTTTAAAGATGAAGTTCAGTAATGTGAAATCTATATAATAGAGTAGTACTTTATAAATATAAATTACACATTTTATTATATGATTTGCCAGAATTTAATACCTTGTACTTTTTTTTTAGTTATCCATTTTGCTTTGAGGTAGATTTTTTTCTGAATGAAATTTCTTGCACTCTTCCTATATAATTTGTCTTTTTCATTTTTAAATTTTTCATGTAGTCTAAATTGAAAAACTAAAGAGAGCTCCTGTTTACATTACCATTTGTAAATGAAGCTCTCAAGTCACCCTAGGTGACTCTAGGCACCCTAGAGCCTATTGTGCTGCCAAGTATTTAATGCCAACTACAACATATTTTTAGTCAATTTTAGAAAGGAGGTTAAATAGAACACCTCCTGCCAATTCAAATAAACATAAAAGTCATGTTTTTAATTTTTAAATCTGCCCTATTTGTCGAACAAATCAAATAAATTTAAAGCCAGTTTTTTTCAGTGAATTTACCGAGGTGTACAGTTAATCACATGAATCAGTTTTTGAGGAATTCCTTTCCCCTATTGAGACCCCTAATTCCGCTCCCCAATGTACACTTAAAATGGAGTGTTGGTTGTACGTAGATACAGTTGGAGTACTATGTATGTACTCTCTGGACTACTTTGACAGAGTAGGTTTTTGAATGTAACAAGATAAGTCAACTTGAGTGGTAATGTATTTTGGGAAATCAGCTCACTACAAATTGTGA